>QJNV01000350.1:0-66898 GCA_004155935.1 Monosporascus sp. GIB2 | reverse complement strand
CACGAACTTGCTCGTCATCGCGCTCGACGTGGCGCTGCTCGGCATCCAGAGCGCCGACCTGTTTTATCTGCAGGGCGCCTTCAAGCCGTGCGTCTACGGCGTCAAGCTCAAGGTCGAGTTCGCCATCCTCAACCGCCTCATCAAGAGCGTGCGCGCCCACAGCTATAAAGGCCGCAGCGGGGGCTATTTCAATAGCGGAGCCGGAGCCGGAGACGAAGCCGGGCGCGGACACGGGCCCGCAAGCCCCATCAGTCCCGTGAGTCCAGGCGGCGGCGTAGCGTTGGGGGCGCTGGGGGACCGGTCTGGCAGCGTCGGGAGGTCGGTTGGTGGAGGCTACTTGGGGCGCCACCGGAGGACGAGATCTGGCGGCGAAGAGGATATGGGGAATCCGATCCGGTTGGATAACTTGGACAGGGGAGGGGGGGTCCGATCGCGGAGCCAGGGGAGCCACAGCCCGATATTAGCGAGAGATGCCAGTGCGTTTGAGTTTGGGGATATAAGCCAAAGGGTGAGGTAGCGATGCTTTCCGGGCTTTGGCCTGTAGGGGAATGGGGGGACAAAGATGAGGTTCGGATTGGAATGAGTAATAGGGAAAAGAGCGACGGATTCTGGGATACCTCTGGGATATTTGGACGGGACCGGATTACGGCATGTATGATACCACTTCTGTACTGTAGGATTATGTCTTCGCACTTGGTATGACCTTGGATTCTATGGACATATTTCCTACACTGTATAGGAACGTGGGACTTCGTGGCGTTGGAATTATCTAGCTAGCGTCCACTAGCTCCTCTGTATGCGGAATTGCACACAAAATGTACTGTACGATTGAAGTCCAAGGCTTCCCTGTATATAATTGTATGCGATGTCTAACATGGGATGCCAGTGGCAGCGCCGTTTCCTTGCAATTACTCACTACTCGCCTTGGGTTTTGAACCCCCCCCGATTGTCTATGTGTGAATATCAGAGGGATTCGTCTACCATGTCGTCCCGCATAGTCAGACATCCCCTTGAACGAATGGGCATCGCGTCCCGGGACGCATTCCAGATTACCCCGGGCCGCGAGACCCCTATTTGATCTTCAGTTAATGGGCAGCTAACAAACACCAAACGCCTCGCTACAAATATTGCATGCATACCGTCCCATAAGCAACGACACCCGATGAGAAGCCCCCCCGACCATCCCTGCACGTCACGTCGCTTGCCGTTTTGTCGGATATGTGTTCGCCACTCCCCTCTTCCAATATCAGACAGTCGCCCCTATTCTTTTCCCTACCGCAGGAAATGCAGACAAAGCCAGCAGAACGCGAAGAAGACGATAACGCCAGCCCAGAAGATCCACTTGTCCTGCTTGGCGCGACGCTCGATCATGCGTATAGTGTCGCCGCTGACGCCGAGCGTGTTGGCAACGCTGTAGAGTCGCTTCTGTGTGTTCTTCAGCATCTCGCGCTGAGTGCCCAAGTCGCCGAGTACGGCTTGACCTCTGCATATCGCGTTCGCAGTTAGCACATGGCTACTTATTGACAGACAAGGTCTCTGGAAGCAAAATCCACACATACGTGTCGGAAATTTGTTTCCATAGGACCGACGTGGAGCGGTAAGGGGGAAGAGGATGGTACCGGGACTATATAAGTTCTGCTTACCTCGCGATATACTCGTCGAGCGCATTATTCGTCTGCGCAAAGAAATTCTGCTCCCGCATGACGTGCGCCTCACGCGTATAATCCTCGCCAGCCATCTGCATCTGGCCCTGCGCGCCACCGACGACACCGCCGCTCCCATACCTATTCGTCGGCACACTGCCCCCCATACTGGTCGTCGCATTGGCGTAGGGATTCTCAGGCGTAGCCGTGGCGAACGGCCTACGACCCAGCAGCTCGGAGCGGTTGGTGGCGTGCAGGGTCTCCTCGCGCGCCTTCTTGAGCTCGTCGAAGCGCGCGCGGTAGTCGGCGAGCTCGGCGCGGAAGTTGCGGATGCGCTCGTGCGCTTTGTCCTGCTTGGCGGGGCTCGGTTCCTGGCGCGCGAGTGCCGCATACTCGTCAAGCGTGCGCGCGAAGGCCGTCAGCGCCGCCGAGACGGAGCCCAGCGCCGCGGGCGTCGGCGCGTCGGTGGTGGAGGAGGATGAGAGGTTCGCGAGATCCCGCTTCAGGGACGTGGACTGCTTGAGTGCCGAGTTGAATTGCGTGTTCTGTTCATAGTCCCCTATGTTAGCCGGACGTCCTGCGGCGATGTCTCTGTCTGTCTGGTATATGACGTATTAGGGGGAGGACTGACCATTTTGATGGCTCCGTTTGCTTCGGTTGGAGAAGAGGTAAAAGCTACCGTTCGGTTCTATATTGTAGGAGTCGATCGGAATGTCGAGCTCTTGTAAGGTCATCGAAGAAGACTGCCGGATATAGAAGCATGTATTCCCTGGTCGTAGAAGTTCTGTAATTATTAGTTATATTGGAGCATCAGCTCGGACCTATGTAATCTGTAGATCTCTCTATCAATTGCCCACTCGTGGAGTTATGGTGCATCTGGCTTTTTGACTGCCCAAGGCACTAAGACCGTTATCGATTGAGCCTATCGGATATTGGTTATCTGGTATCATCATACATGCATATCTGCTCAATCGTAGCTCACTCCATTTCTAGGTACTCTGTTTAACTGAATAACCATCATCTCTGTACATATTTGCGATATGCTTTGGCCTTTGGCTTGCAAGGAGAAAAGGGGAACATACATAACCATTCCCTTCCCTTCCCTTCCTGGTAGTCCATATGGTCAATCCTCTCTCTGCTGTATATGATAATGAGGTTGCTTTCTTAGGATACCATATCCCACAATAAACCCCACATCTATAGACAGCGCGATTCTGCAGCTGCTCTTTAACGCCAAATAAAGCGAGCTGACTTCGTGCTCTCACAATCCCTCAAAACCTTAACGGGGCACATATACGAAACCACGTGCATTCAACCCCCGAAGTATATCCCCAACTCCGCACCTTCCTCCTCCGTAACAGCGAGCTCGAGCAGTTCGTGTGCCAGCTCCGCCGTCTCCTCGCTGACCATCCCGCCGTCGTCCACATCCGTATCGGCAAAGTTCAGTCTCGCGAGCGTCAGCAGGTACTTCTGGGGCCCGCCCATGACGCGGCCCAACTTCGCGGGCACGTCGACCAGGTGCCGCGTCGCTGGGCTGCGGACGATGGCGTGCAGAAGGAGCATAGCGTTTGATATGAGGGAGGATAGACCTTCGCTCAAGTGTGTCGATGAGGACGAGAAAAATAGCGAGTCGCCGGTAGAGGGCGATGAGGGCGCCGTGGGTATAGACCCGCTGCGGGATGCGGATGTTGATGCGGATGCAGTCGTAGCTTTGGGTAGTGGTATAAACTGCATATCCCCGTCGTAAAGTTCGTCAACCGACGTACATATCAGGCTCACGAGACGGGGCACGAGGCAATCGCTGCTGGCCAGCTGAACCAGGCCGAACTCGGATCTGGCGAACGCGGCCAATGTCTTGATAATCTCGTTGCGGACGGCCCGCAGCGCCGCCCTATCGATATCCCAGCGCGGTGTCTCGACCAGCTGAAGCGAGACCCACTCGAGGATATGGGCCGCCGTGAACTCGGCCGTCTGACCCGGCGGCGTGGGGCCGATACTTTGGGGAAACACCGAGGTGCAGAGCAGCCGCAGGGTAGCGAGGAAGTCCTCCACAGGAAGCTTCGGGTTTAGTAGCATCAGCACGAACTGCGCGTGGACTTCGCTCCAGAAATCGGAGAGCGGCGAGGTGACACCGCCTCCGATGGGCGGCGAGGCCGCGCACCCGAGAGCCGTCAGATAAAGTAGCGACAAGATCTGCGTGGTTGGTATGTTGCGATTGAGTTTTATCCAACTCTCGTCGGTAGGATCTCCCGGATTAGGATTGTGGAACCTTGGTATACACACATCGTAGCACGACTCCATCGCGATCGATATCAATGACGGCGCGATATATGGCGCAACCGCGGTAGTATGAAGCTGCAAAGTGATGGCCACAAGTGAAACGAGCTCCGTGATGGGCTCTAGCTGCACCATATCGATTAGCTTCACTACAATAAACGTGGTGGATCAAGGGACGCATACGCATGACTCCTTCCGACAGGCCTCCCAGAGCTGGATCACCTGCTCACAAAACTCTATGGGTAGGCGCATAGGGTCCTCGGGGTTGCCAATGGCTGCTAATTTCTGGAACAGGATTGAAGCAAGACTTTCCGTCGGTCTGGACGGGAGTGCAAACCCAGCGAGGTAATCAAACACGAGAGAACGCCCATGCGCAGCGCTGTGATTGAGTATGATTTTCAAGTACTGTTCAGCGTCAGCGATATGCCCCCGAACATTCTCAGTCTAGTCACTTAGGGGGTTTCTTACATCAAAAAGTGGTCGTCGGGATAGCACAGCAGTCTGGAGACAGGCGTTGTTATTGTTGTGAGGTTCTGCATTATCAAGCACCATCGCGTCCTCGGAGTGAGTCTCAAGCGCGTTGACAGGACTATCGACGGCCAGACGTTTCCTCTTCCCCTTGGTCGGGGTTTTTGCTACCCTCGCAGGGGGTTCGGCCATGGCAGTGGCGACGGCGCCGGCATTTCTTCCTCTCTGGCCTTTGCTCGGACTCCCTGCCATCTCGACGTCCTCGAATCCGTCCGAGACGCCCCAGGACTTGGCGGCGACGTTCTTCTTGGGCGTGCCGGGTGCATCTCTTCGCCTCGCCCTACCTAGCTCCTCGCGGAGGTCGCGCCTCGCGAATTCGAGCTCGGTAGAAGCCGTGCGTTCCGCGGCCCTCGCGGCCTCGACGGCTCTCTCCTGCTTTGCTATCTGCTCCGCGGTCTGTTTCTTCAACATCTGAAGCTCCCGTTCGTGATCCTGCCGAGACTTCTCCAGCCTGCTCCGAACGATCTGTATCTCGCCATCTTTGGTGTTAAGTCTCGCTTGGAGGTCGAGGATCTGGGCCTGCAGTGCAGCGAGTTCGTGGCTTGTAGGACCGGTAGGGCGGGGAGGTTGTTGGGAAGCTTGGTATCTGGACGGGACTGGGACAGCAGGTCGTGGTAGCGGCGGCGGCGGATGGGGACGGATCTGGCTGAACGGTGGCGGCTGCAGCTGAGTATGCGACGGCGGTTGCTGTTGTTGTTTCTGCTGCTGCGATGAGCGAACCCCTAGCGTTTGTCGCCCGAGCTGACTGTGATTCTGCTCATGTTGCTGTTGCTGTTGCTGTTGTCGAGAGACCGCAGCAGCTGGTTGAGGACGGAAGTGATTAGCAGGCCCAGGTACAGGCGGTGGTCGGCCCCATGGTTTCTGCTGCTCTGGAACTACTCTCGTGACAGTTGTAGGAGCAGCAACGGCGGCGGGAGTGGCGGCGGCAGTGGCGGCGGCAGTGTTGGCAGCGACTGAGACTTGAGGCGGCTGAGCGGCGGGCTTCTCTGGTGGCAGGATGGACTTCCCCCTCAACCCATCTTCCACGATCGTGTCGTCGAGGTCGTCATCTTCGAAGTCGCACTCGAACAGTGCTTGCGTTTGCGACTGGTCCTCGTACTTTTTCTGTGCCTGTGTAGATTGAATGGCATTGTTCTCTAACTCCTGCAGGGCGTTGGCATTGAGCGCGTCCAAGTCATCGTCGGAAAAATCGTCCATTGCGACTCCATGAGCCTTCAAATAGGGTCATACCTGCGACACCGACCCATTCCACTTCCGTCGGTAAGTGGAGGATATCCAATGTCCGGAATTGAAGCGATTGTTCTGCTTTGTTTTGATCAAGGCAGGGGTGGGCTAGAGTCCTTATCGCACAATCATTCTTTCAGCGTATGCTTATCGCGTTCAGTTGTCGCGATTTCCCCCCCCTGTAGCGCGTTAAGTGCCTGCTATGTGCTGTGTGCTACCTATATCTAGCCTGTGTACATACACGTATGCACTTAATCTCTGAGAGCTCCTCCACTACGTAGTTGCACATATGTAACCCCACTTCGTAATAACTAAATTGGATCTCTTCTATGTTGTTCTTGATCCGTGGTCCGCGTAAATAGAACCCCTAAAAGGGTTTGATATCGCCGAGGCTTGCACGCCTTTCTACTTTTTGCAGCCGGGTTAACACGAGTAAGACGACAACTAGGCATGTTGCTACCGCTAATAGTATATAGACCATTTATACGCTGCCGGGAACGCATGACAAACCAAGGAAGCGGGAACAACGTGACTGCATAGTCTTAGCAGTCGAAATATGAGCGAGCTGGCGTTTGGTTGAGCCATCTGCACCTAGGCGAAGACATCTCTAGACGCGTTATGAGTCTCAACATCTCTGGTTAGTTTCATAGTTGGTGTGAAGGACATCCCGTGGTTCCACTAGCCTGGGCCCGGTTGTACAGGGGGAAGCGCGCGATAGTGTATACCACTGATTCAGGAAGCAACCGAGATCATCAAGGACGGCATTAAGCCAGGATGATGCATCTTATGAATATGGCTGATAGATAGACAGGGCAACATGAGAATCTAAATGCATACAACTACTATTCTAATGCAAATGAAGCCAAACCGCTATACCAAACCCGCTACGTTCCAAGCGAAACAGACGACGTCGTATGCTACAGCTTTGAACACCGATGGATATACTCTAGAATCTAGTCCTGTTAATATCGTTAGCTGACTTCCGACCGCCGATCTTCTTTCCGGTCAATTTTCGATGTGGGTACTCACATCGCTCATCTATTGGTATCTCCATGCTAAGATATACAAGGCTTCACGCCCGCTTCAAGACCTCGAGTTTTTTTTTAGTTTTGGCCCGTCAATCCATCGGCCGCGTCTCGGACGAGCCCGCCCGGTTCGTCTCCGACTCGGCGACGTCGGTCCTACGAATGGCGTCCTCGACGTCGGGGACGAAGTTGTGCTCGCCGCAGAGCTCGACGATGCCGCTACGCTCCATGATGCGCCAAACGCGGCTGGTGCGGCCGATGGGGGCGCGGCTGAAGAAGACGCGGACGCCGCGGTCGCGGTACCCCCGGACGATCTCCTCGAGCACCTGGATTCCCGACCCGTCGATGGACGTGACGCCGTGGATGTCGAAGATGATGTTGCGGTTGCTGTCGCGGCCGCGGAGGCGCGGCAGCGCCGGGTGCGCGCGGTTCGTGCCGTAAAGCTCAAGCCGCCGCAGCCGGTTCTTGAGCTCGCCCGTGTTGGCGAAGGTCAGCGGCTCGGGGATCTTGACGATGAGGCAGCCCTCTACAAACTCGAGCTCCTCCGGCTGATCCTCTGCGTTGGTGAAGCGGTGCGTGTTGGGGATGCGCCCGAGGATCTGGATGCGCGGGCGCGTCGCATGGCGGACTACCTGCAGCAGGGAGATTCCGATGCCGATGGCTATGCCGAGATTTAGGGAGAAGAACACGGTGACCAGCAGGATGACGGCCATGAGCGAGAGCTCGGTCCAGCCTCGGATGCGAAGGAAGAATGCGACGTCGTGCGGTGCTTCCTCGATGAGGGACCAAGCAACGACCACGATCAGAGACGAGAGCACGGGTTTCTATGCGCACGTCAGCACTGCGCTCCTTGCTGTCAATGAGAAGACAACGCAGCATAGGAACGACGTGGTGGCCGACTAGAAAGGGGCACTTACAGGCATATAGTAGAACCATGGCAGGAGGAACATGATACAGATGACGGTGATGATGCTCAAAAGGATGGAGCTCATGGGGCTCTTGCCGCCGGTCGACTTGTTGACCTTACTTCGACCGTAACCACCAAAGGCAGGGATAGACATGAAGCATGCGCCGACCAGATTCGCCGTACCGAGTGCGATAAGCTCCCGGTTTGGGCTTATCTGCATTCCGCTGATGATCTCGTCGCCACCGAGACTCTTGGCGGCGACCGAAGACTCGAAGAAGCCCAGCATGCCAATTAAGAAAGATGTACCCATAGCATCTCGGATGTCTTTAACGTGGCTAAGCTGGAATGGGTTGTGAAACATGAAGACCTGTCCGTTAACCGCCTCTACCTTCCCCAGGAGCTCGACGCCTTGCGTTTCCCAGTGAAGTTTCCAAGCAAGGATGGTAGAAATTACGACAACCAGGAGCCTGTCGGGAAAATAGGCAACCGAGGGGTACCTTGGCTGCAGCCGTCTTTTGACCTCGCTGTGAAGTAGGATTTAGTAATGTCCCTGGCATACGCGGGGTTATTCAAAGATACATACCGAAGCACCATTATCACCACGAAGCTCACGATGCCGACAACGGCTGTCAGGTAGTGAGCGCTTCCTAGATTCGTTACCAGGAAGGTAAGCTTTTCCACCGTACTGCCGTGGACAACACCACGAGTATCCTTGGCCACTTTAGACAAGCCGAGGACGGGTATCATCTGATCGATGAAGATGACGACGCCGATGGCCGAGATGAACCCGCGCAGGAACGGCCTGCTCAATACACTGTCGATGAACCCAAGGCGTAAGGCGCCCATGATGAAGACGGAAGCTCCGGCCATACCGACCGCCACACCAGCTACTCTGGCCTGCAAGGCGGAGTTATCGTCATTGCTCCGGCCAGAGTCGATGCTGTCCTTGACGATGGAGCCTATCAGAAGCGAGCCAGCGGCTTCGGGGCCTACAACCATTTGCGGACAGCTACCCAGCAAGGCATATACGAAGGGCATAAACACAAAGGCATACAACCCATTGATGGCGGGCACATGGGCCAGGTTATCCGCATACGACAGCGCCATCGGGAGGTACATAGACGCGAGGGTGATGGCGGATGTCAGGTCTCCCTTCAACCACGCCCACCTGTACTGGCGCATCCAGATAAGGCACGGCACGTAGTAAGACAAATAGCTAAAACTGGACGTCTTAATCCCATGCTGTTCCGCCAGCGCGTCCGAAGTCTTCATCTTCTTGCTCCTGAACCGATCCGAGAACGCCTTGGCCCGGTTACTCTTCAGGAACCCATCCGAGTTGAGGGAACCTCGCGAATTCTCCATCGAGGCGGTGTCCGCCTCCGAGTTCCTATTGCTGCTGTGTGTGCTGGTGGCGCGAGGCGAAAAGGTGCCATGGTCGCAGGGACCTTCGTGGGCTTGTTCGTGATGCAGTAGAGACGTTGTCTCATTCGATTCTTCCACGACCGTGCGGGGTGTCGCGCTGGAACCGGAAGGGCCTGGAGAGCCTTTAGGAACAGGCGCATCACCGCCTCCGCTTGTAGAAGGCGAGGAAGGTGTGAAGCTCTGGCGAAGACCACTTGGCGTCGTCGGAGTGTGATCGTGCGAAGCTGGAGGCGGGCGACTATTCCCAGCCGCTGATGAAGGGCGCGGCGGCCCCATGATAAGTGAGCGGTACTAGTCCAACATCAAGTTTATCCCACAGAGTCTCTCAAAAGGAACTCAATCAGATATTTCAAGCACTGTCGGGGGCGGTTCCCATACA
Organism: Monosporascus sp. GIB2; assembly: GCA_004155935.1. Classification (NCBI taxonomy): domain Eukaryota; kingdom Fungi; phylum Ascomycota; class Sordariomycetes; order Xylariales; genus Monosporascus; species Monosporascus sp. GIB2. The sequence goes on along the minus strand of QJNV01000350.1, from coordinate 57,493 downwards.
TATGTGCTACGTATTTGAAATCTAGACTTTATGAGATTCCAGAAGCATGAAAGTGGGGAAGGGAGAAGAGGCGACTGACTATTCGAAACTAGGGTATCGCTAATGCAACGCAGCTGAGGCCGGAGCCGGATGGTGCATTACATAAACAGTGCCCTTTATTGGGCTCTGGGGGTCATAAGGACTCCATTCCTCCTTTCCATTTGGTAAAACCCCCTGGCTTGTCAACATTACGTAGTGTCACGATCTTCTTGGCTTCCTATCAACCTAGCAACCACTCAGCTCGTGATCAAAATAATTTGACTCACTTTTGGTTAGTGGGTACTAAGAGTGTGTCAATTACGACCCGCCATTTACCTAAGAGTCGTACGCAATATAGTAGAAGGTGTCACATGAGCTGACGAAATATTAATAAACAAACGGTGGGGTAGAGATTGTCGATATGCCGAGTCGTGGTAAGGTCAGCCCCTTTAGTTGCATGGCGGTTCTTTGCACTAAAGCCATACCTATGTCTCTCAGCTGTAGCTCGACTTAGTTGCACTAGTCACCATGCCTACTATTGTAGGTATAGATACGTAATCCGTAAACCCCTATTTCGTATACCAACCTCAACGGATCTCTTATGCGTAAGCTTTCGCCTGTAAACCCCGGAAGAATCTCCTACCCATGGGATTTCTTATAGCTCCAATCACCCCGCTTCTGCTGCCATGTTTGCTCGAGCTTGGTGAATTCGGAAAGCGAGCAGAATCACTCGATTAGCGATGATCGTCATAGGACAACCGGGGAAAGGGGTCGTCACTCACCGTCCATCGTCGGGAGCGCGTCACATATTACTCGCAGTAAAATCGAAGACCTCCGAGTGCTTCCACGAACTCTATATACGAGAACGACTGCATGAGAGAAGGACCGCGTGATTATTGCCAGGCTCATGATTCTCGACAACAAGAACGTCGATACCTCCACGTCTGTCCCCCAAGTTGCGCGAGGAATTTTGTGCCATTCTCATTGGATTTCTCGGACTGCCATATACCATGGGTTTTCGGTACAAAGTACCGGCTCTGAAACAGCGACTTGTAGAGTCGGGATTACCTTCGCTGATTTACACTGCTGCTACATCGGATGTGCCCTATCCACATATCCGAGTTATATCGAGGTGTCCCTGATCAGATGCTTTCTCGGTGCGAATATTGACCCTAGTGGTCGGCCACTAAAGGCTGTGGCAAAGATGCCATCAGTGGGATCATCTGTGCAGGCCTTTATACAGGGCAAAGGGGAGATGGCACCCCTGAAAATGTCGTGCCGGAGTAAGGACGTCGATGCGATCAATACATGTCGACATGTTGTTTAAGGAGGCAGGAGTATCCATTGCTAAGAGACCTTGCAAGGAGATATCAAACTAATTATAAATACACCCACAAAAACCCATCGCTTAGCTCCATCAATTTAACGAAATCGTCATGGCTGTCTCTATAAGCCAGAGCTGTTTGAAGTTTCCGCACAGTCTGAGAACGAATCTGCGGAGCCGTTTGTAAAAAGCTTGGTTACTCTGGCTTAGCATGGACACGGGTGTTCCCGTCGGTTAAGGGCCGCTTCTGTGCCAGATCCCTCCAGCGGGCTTGTATCGTCAAGAAGTCTCACCAACGGTCGCGATTACCTGTACACGCTGCTGTTCCTTGTCCATATTAGCAAGAGGCTTAGAATTGTTGGGTTTTCGGTGACGCCCATAGTCCATCTAGAAGTTGAGCTCCAGGACGTAATATGGGTGGGAATTTCGGCTTCCAACCTGATCGTAGCAGCAATTCTTATCGTATTAGAAGAGTCTGTGGCCATTACTAACTCGTCGGCTGACCCACCCGTGTCCGTCAGGCCCGCTACATCCTCTAGGGTCGTGACGATTCCCAATCTATTTTCGGAGACCTTCCACTCTTCAAGTGAACACAGACGAACCCACGCCTCGGGTTCCGAAGAAGTTGCCATGAGTTTGAGTACACATAGCAGATAGAAATGGCCTGAGACAATCTCAGGGTCTTCTTGCTTTCTTTGATCGATCCTTTGAGCACGGCTGGGTATCACTCTTGAATATCCTCTAAATTCCCTATCCCCCTTGGTAAGAAATTGCATGCGAGAAGCGTCCCAGCGTTCACTCGACGCGGCACATTGAAATACTTGAAGTGCCCGGAGCAAGTAGTGCGTGCGTGACTGTACTTTTATTGCATATTCCTCCGCCTGTTCGAGCTGCCGTTGTATCTGCGGCGATATGCTCCTGATGATGTACACCTCCTGCTCGATCTGTGCGTAATAGCCTGACTCGCTTTGAGGAAGGGCGAGATCGCATGGGTTATACCTCGCGTATAGACAAGGCCCGACCTTCCGAAGATACATATTGACAAATATGTATCGCGGGAGATGGCAATGCAGGGGCAGGATGTACATGCCGTAGCGGGCATCGACCCGGAGCTCGGCTCTTTGGAAATGCATCCCCTTGTTGGTCAACGCAAACGCATTATTCCAATGCACATCTATCGTTGTGCGCACAAGTCTTCCACAGGATATAAATTCCTTCGGTGATGACGCCAGTAGATTGCGGTACGGCTGGGCTAGCCCCTGTCTTACACTCCCCCCCTGTTGGAATGTAAAGATTGAAAGATCGTTAGATGCTTTTATGATTTTCTCCTGAAGTCGAATGAAAGCTTTGGAGCCTTCCTCGTATAGCATCGGCATGTTGACGTCGAAAATTCTAAGGAGGCAATAAGCACCATCCTCTTCTCGCGTTGTTCCTCTTTTTGCGGCCCAGGACATTCTGCACGCAATGGGATTGGATCAATAAACTGATTGTCAAACAACACCCCCTTATCTATCTGAGTAATTTTTGAGATAAAAGCCGCCAAGGTTGCCTTCGAGCCGACACGGTTCCAGTGGACGTCGAAGAATTCAACCTTCAAGGGTGCTATAAGTTCTTGGAGGCACCATCTACGGGTAAACCATTTACAGCTAGGGAAATCAGTTTCCAGCGAGGCAGTTTCGGCGCAGCAATCTGATAGAAGAGCGTAGCAGATCTCTGCCTTCTTGTACCATTGGTATATACTGTTGAGAGCCTCGCTTAGCTCGGAACTGCTCGACTTGTCGATACAGCAAGTGTCAGCCCATAGGTAAGCCATCCCATCATTCCTCGCCTGCCGACAAGCCCCCATGATTTTCAAAAATCCTGAATTTCGCACGAAAAGGTACTCCGAGTCCTCGCCAACGACTGTCATCTCTTGGAAGGAGAGTTCCTCCCCATGATCCCAAGTATGTGATAAGATGGCGTATCTCAGGATCCTATCCCCGGAGAAGGAGGCAAGATGCAAAGTGCCAGTATTGATGAGTCTAAATGTCATGCTGATACGACTGGTTTGGTCGAAGGCCCTCGTAGAAGAGAAGTAAAATAATGAAAGCAATTTCGCCTAGCCGCGCCTAAATACTTACTACAGCGGCTCAGCTAAGAAGGTTGATGACCCGAAGTCCTACTTAGACTTGGCATCTGGCAAAATGCAATGCGCATGATTAACTGGGCTGCGCCTTGTGAGTCCATAGGCATGTAATAGATGCCAAGGTTCTCTTCCTACAACTCACAGGGGTATTCTTAGCTCCCTCCACCAGGTCCACTTCAGAGCCAGGTAAACTCCCAATATTTGTATAGGAATTAATATGCTTTAATGCGTAATTATCCCAGCTCTTGCCGCTATCATGAAGTGATAAAGATCGGTCTTAGACGAAGTGAACAGCGTGTATTCAATATAATTTCCACAGGAACCTACTTCCTAGCCCTATATGGTATATAGGGGAGCCAACGGAGGCAATTAACCAAAAATACCCCTGGGAATTGTGTATGCTTACTTTGTTAGGGGCGGATGGGAACTCGTTTAGCCATCATTTCTATTTTGGCTTGAGTCTCATGAGGCCGCCGGTGACAGCGCCTTTAGCAAGTTAGACAGCTAGTTTGCCCATTAGACATTACCTGGCATAAAACTTTGTCTTCGAAGCTGTCAGTAATACCCGTAGAATTAACCGTGATATCTTTCATGGTATGTCTTCGCATAAGTGGCATTTGCTGGCTTGGAAAGACATGTGCTGTCTATGAGTAGATTCAAGAGAACTTTGGAGACGGCTACACTTTCGTTCATCGGCGTTACCCGATGAAAGCCTCCATTTAACAGAAGCGAAGAGGCACTAATGGACATAAGTCAGACAAACATGAAGACTGATTTCACATTGTATTGGCTGGAGATTTATGCCCTAAACCGTCCAAATGCTGATGCGCCGTGCATACTGGACATGTAAGACGCGCTTCCCTCAGTTCAATACCAAATCCAGATGTTTCTCGAAGCCTTTTCCATCTGCAGCTACTTGCCACAAAGGCATGAGGCGAACAAAGCAGGTGGGACGGTACAGCCATTGTTTGCTCTAGGTCTAGTGCCAGATGCTACTAAATGAGGCGCTTGTAAGGCTCACTCACCTACCTTTGCTACGGTTGTCGTAGTCTTAACTGCTGACCCAGAGCAAGGTGTCGTAGACGAGGACTGAGAACTGCATAACCCACAGCCAAAAGCCAAATGTTCTGCTGGCGAAGTAGACGAGATCGTAATGGAGCGATATCGGCCGGGACACCTGCGTATTCGTGACCCCCAGAGATCTTCGTGAACTTGAGTGGCCGCATGCCGGTGTGGGCGGTGACGGCGCGACTGACCATGATGGTGAAGGAGCAGATTACCGGATATGCAATTTTGGCGAAGAAACCCATTGTGGATGTGTCTGTGGCTGGAATATAATTTTATGCTGATGGGTTAATCAACAGATAAAGAGTTGTGGCTGTGGTTTTCGGTTGTATAATCTCAGCTCGAACTTTCCAGGTGAGACAAATAGTCCTGGCAACTGTTGGTTTATGACGGACGTCGATAAGTTCAACCCCTGTTTTGGCTTTTTGCTTCCTAAAAAGTCTCTCATTGTGCCCAGAATTGGGTTGATCCGAGTATTCCTCTGGGAGCAGTCGCCCTGACTCATCATATATAACCGCAACCTACCTAGTTAAGATGACGCACGTGATTACTCTTAAGAAGAAGGCCAATGTCATCCTCGGATGTCATCACTTTCCTTTATATATTCTATCTTGTATCTGGGATAGAGTCATTGCATCTAATAGAGTCGTTTATTATTGCTTAATTAAACTGTTTACGAATCTTTATTCATATCATCTCTGGCGTAACTTATAACTCCTAAATAGGAAATAGGGGCTAACGACATTGATGTTATACCGTACAGCAACGTTGAAGTGACATGAAGTCTTAGCTATTATATATCAAACTTCAGACGGCAGGCAGATCACCCATTCAAGTTCACCAGCATGTGGAGAGTAGGAGACAAAAAGACCGGAGAGCACAAATATTCCTTTGCCAGATGTGAACAATGAGATTATGACCACGACGTGACAAACACGTAGCCCAACTCACCCAACCTCACCCGTTCTGTATTTCGTCCGATGAATAACCAAAGAAAGCTCGTGCATTATTCGAACGGCCAGCAAAATTTTTTTTCAATCCCATACCCAACCCAAATATTTCCGCCCACCTTCTCCTCCCTCTTCCCACAATCTGCAACGGATTTCAAATCCGGAACTGCCATTTCTTTGACTTCTGTAATGGCTCAACTTTATTCTGAGAACTCTTGTACATCATTCATCAATTCCTTCACGATGATCTGCTTTCAGGACTTCGTCCCCATCTTCCTGGTCCTCGACCTTTTGGGCCGACTATACACCACACACGAGCACCCTTTCTGGGGACTCATCGCCATTCTCACCAATATTCTGGTTTTCCGCATGAATGACATCTATAGGACCTGGTCTCTGGCTTGGGCCAATTTCCTCGTCTCGGGATATATCGGTTTACACGGAAATCACGATCTGTATTACGACCTGTGGCTTCTTACTTTGTTCTGTACCTACTTCCTTCTGATAAAAGCATATGTCGGCTCCGCTATCCTCGCCATCTCTCTCTTGCGTCTGCAGAATGACAGAGACTCGGAAGCCAAGCTCTGGGCGTACGCCTCCCTCTTGTTGGCCATTACCTTCCCCCACGTCTTAGCGAAGCTTGCCAGAATTACTGGAATTTCAAGCTTTCTCAACCGACTGTCCGTGACCATTCGCATCTACTTCCTGTACCTTTTCTACATCACCTACTTCTCCCTTGCTGACATTTCAAATTCAATCTACGTCACTTCCTCAAATCTCATAACTACAATCCGCCGACTGTTCGCGCGTAGGCTTCTGGCGGCAGCAGTGTGTCTTGATCCAAGCCTGAACAGACCGAAGCCGAAGACCAAGTCTACCTTTGAAATCTCCAATGTAGTCGCGACAGTGGACGTGGTGCCCCGACTACCACCTGTTCAAGCCATTGCTACCCAGACGGAGCTACTCGAGGAGGAACTGAATACGCAGATCCAAGCAGCTTTTTCAGCGAAGAAGAAACCTATCCCCAAGATACTCAGGGTAATCCAACAGAGAAAGACAGCTGGTGAAGTGAAGTCTCCTAGGCTGAATGGGTCCCAACGCGTGGCCCGTCCTTGGCAACAGCGTAAGGAGCGAGAGCAGCAGGAACAAGAACAAGACGAGAAGGAGCGGCTCGAGAAGGAGCGACAGGAAAAGGAACAACGCGAGAAGAAGCAACGGGAGCAAGAGCGTCGAGAAAAGGAGCAGCTCCAGAAGGAGCGTCAGGAAAAGGATAGACGGGAGAAGGAGAAACACGAGAAAGAGCGCCAGTGGAAGGAACAGTTGGAAAGGAAGAATCAGCGGGATCAGCAGCAACCAGCACCTACCGCCAATAGTGCTTCCCCTGTTTCCGTGTCTGCTCCAGTTTCTGCCCCGGTCCCGCAAATTGCTCCTGTCGGCATTGCCGCTGTCGTACCTGCCCCTCGCGCACCGGTGCCTGCAGGGATACATGCTCAGCCCGAGACAGACCCTGCAGGTGCCGAGCCCGAGCCTGAGTCTGAGTCTGCGCCATACGCGCGCATATTTCCGGTTGAGCCTGCTGTAGATGAAGATAAACCCGGCGAGTCTTCCCCACAACGGCCCACTATCCCGATCGGAGAAAGAAGAATCCTGAAGCCTCGGTCCCGGAAGGCGAAGAAGGCGCCCCAGCGGCAACCGGAGCAGCAGCGGCAGGAACGGCCCGAGCAGAAAGTAGCGCTATTGTTGCCATCGCTGTCTCAGAAGGAACCACAGCAGCAGCAGCAGCAGGAGCAGAAACAACAAGAGGAGAAGGAGCAGGACGAAGACGAGGTGATGGTGAACGTAGCGCCGCCGGCGCCGCCGCTGCATGAGCAGCAGCAGCAGCAACAGCAAAAGCAGCTGGACGACCAAGAGGAGCTGCTGCAGGAGCTGCAAGAAGAGCTCATATTGGCATTACTGGAGGATGAGCCAACTCCATCGCAGGAGCCTCAAAAAGAGCAGCACCGCGGGCAGGAGCAGGAGCAGGAGCAGGAGCAGGAGCAACCTCAGCTGATGGATGCGGAAGCTACACCCCTCACGCCGCCGCGACCGTTGGCGCCTCCGCAGCAGCTCCTACCTGCGGCGATGGACGTGGATCAGCCACAGGAGGGTCGCTTTGGCGACATTAAGAACATCAACACCTCTTTCCTCCTCTCGCCGCCGAAGAAGAAGGCATCCTCTGCCCTGGTCTGGCCTCCCCGGAAAACCAGTCAGCCTACAGACGCGGCGCAGCCGAAGCCCAAGCCAAAGCCGGCGAAGAAGGAGCCGCCGACCGAGGAGGAGAAGAAGAAGGTAGTGGCGGATGTTATGCGGAGGCGAAAGGCGCAGGCCAGCAGCCCCTTCCTACCGAAGAAAAAGCCAACTCCTAAGAAGGCTGAAGGCGGATAATTATTGATGAGAAGGGCCCTTTGGTTGTGCTATAAGGCTGTGGTGGTTCTGGGATAATTGGTACTATGAGAATGATGGTTGCTCAGCTCTGCTAAAACTCACACCCCCGAAACGTGTCTCTTCTTTCGTAACATGTTTCGTGAATCACGTTATAATTACCATCTCGCAAGAAAACTCTGATAGTAGATTTTAGGTCACCCATATCTATATAAGAACTGAAATAAGGGAGTGTAACGTTAGAAGGTTTAAACCATCTGATACAGTTGCAACTCCACCACCAATGAACATTCATCTCCACCGGTTACATCTCTTACAGGTACTTTCGAGTTGTATCGACGATATGCTCAGCCAGAACCTCCGGGTGCGATAGATACGGGAAGTGCATGCCTGGGAGCGTTCCTATGGGGATACCAGCTTTGCTGGCCGTGACTATATTATCGAAGAACACACGAGTCGGTGTATCCCCACCAACTGTCCAGTCCAGAGGTCGCTTCGTCAGGTCCTCTTTACTAGTAGGGGAAGAGAGCGGCAGAGTATGAGGGTAGCCGCGGGCCCAGCGAGGATAGTTCTTCCGCAGCCTTGCGTGAACCTCCTCACCTAGCTCATGCCATGCTGTCAAGTCGTGACCAAAGTTCGTCTGAGGCATTTCCTCGCTCAGCATCTTCACGATAGCCTCGTCTTCCATCTCGGCCAGTTTTAAGAGCTGACCGAACAGAGGGCTAGCGGCCGTCGGAACTTCATGCGGTAGCCCGTTCCGCATACGTTCGGGGTAGTCAGCGGCCAACGCCAGCACGGTCGCACCTCCCGAGCTACAACCCCAGAACGTAGCATAGTCGATATGCAGCTCGTCGAGGATACTGATGACGTAGCTAGCTAGCTTCTGGGCCGTGACATCTTGGTATGTCTCCGGCGGGGCATCCCATGACCTCGACATACCAGCCATATCGAAAGTGGTGCAAGTAAATCCCTTGGCTGCTATCAGTGACATGGGCTTGTCCATCATATGGCACTCTCCCAATCCGTCAGGGATGAGAACCACATGAGGACCTGATCCTTCTTGCTCATAGTACCAGGTGATCCCATTCCTGTCGGTGAGGGTCGACCTTGTCCGCATGATGATGATGTTATGATATTCACGACTGGGTAAAATTTCGGGCTACGAAATGAAGGGGGGAAACTTGAGAAGTGTGGGCAGGTTGTCGCTCTTGATAGGCATCGCTCTCGGTCGGGATAGCTATGGGGAGAGTATTTATATGAGTTTTCCCTAAGCAATGCATGGTCAATGACCAAAGGGTCTCCCTTGATGGGATGCATGTAAGCCTTGGCGCAATCCTTCGTCAGCCGACGGCGAAAGCTCGGATGCCGCGGTCGTAATGAGGCGGGGAAAAGGTGTGATCCCATGTGCAGTGCATAGTATGCCCCTCTTTCCTCCGCCGTAATGCGAAGACCGCCGCGAATTTCGCAAGGTGCTATTTTGATTTCTTACAAATCCCCACGTTCTTCCTCCTGAGGCGAGCAGTACATTACTCCCGACGATGGCGGGCATAAGCCCCTGGTCCGCGGATCACCGGAGGAGGAGGAAGATAGGCCCAGCATCAAAGAAAAGGAAGCTTCGCAACGGCACGGTGAGCTGCTGAGAATGTAGGCAGCGCCGGGTCCCATGTGCGCTCCGGACTTCTAAGGACAGTGCCTGCAACGGGTGCGGGCGTCGAGGGACCAAATGTGTTAGCCATGGAATATGATGAAGAGGCCAACTCCGCGTCTGCAGCTGGCAGAATATAGGGGTCAGGCTGCGCCAGGCAGGGGTATTGCTGGTGCGGTGCTATCGCAGCTACGGCGCCGCTTGTTTCTACCGGGGGGGTCTTCGAAGTCTCTTGCCTTCATCGCCAGCGCGGCGCTATGCGTAACTCACATTGACGCACACCAGCGGCCGCTCCGCATCAATGATGGCACCGTCTTCGGCTTTCTCGCGCACCAGCGACTCAGCGACCGGGGATTATAAAGCCCGTGCTCGAGGGGATTGAATATCTGATCGGGGCGGACACCAACAGTACCGGCTTCAAGATCGCCGCGTCCTCAGGCATCTGCTCGTAATCGAGGACGAATCTACTACCCTCATGGGAGAGAAGGAGATGAGATAGAAAGCGATGGAGGGGTATGCGACGGTGGAAGCGTCCCGCATATCCACCTTCCGCATTTTGGGACCATCAAGATTGAGCGACATGACATCTCTGAGTCCGGCTTCCTGGTGTCCTTCTCCCTCAGGAGGGGTGTTCCTAACGTCGGCCCCTGAAGGCTCTAATCCGGATCCAGTGGCATACCGGGGCTCCCGCTGCCCCCCTGAGCAGGGAGACTTGGACTCCCTAGCCCTCCAGAGGGTGGACACAGCACTGTCGGATTTGAACGAAAGGGGACCTTGGATGCTTAATCTGTCTCGATTCGCTGCTTATGACACTCGCTTCTTCGAGGGGCAGCCAGGAGGCCTACGCGTGCTGGATATGCCAAATCTAATATGGTTTTCGAGCCAGTCGGATGCTGCGACAGCGCCAGCCTGAGAGCACGGATACCACGTGTCGATCCTGCCCCTGCTCCCGCTCCCGCTCCCGCTCCAGCCCCCAACCGGCTATCCCAAGCAGATAGAGCTAGCGAAATCTTGTGTCCTGTATTCACATCGTACTTTTTCGTTTTATTATCTCTTCTATTTATATATGTACACCCATGTTGACACAACGATGATTAGATAATTATGAACGCAGCCTTTAAAGAACAGCCACATTAAAAGGGGCAACAATCGAAAGAGGCATTCAAAGTATGATACATCCATTGAATGTGCGTTCCATTGGCCTTTCTGGCCCCATTTCCAACCGCCCTGACTATAGCACCTTGCAATGAGATGTGGGCCCAACCCATAGTTATGTCGCAGATTGGAAAGCCATATGCAGGTAGCCAATGCAGCCCATGGTCGGCATCTTCCCGCCTCACTTACCCCACACATCTCCTCATTGAGACGATCGTGGCTTTTATTCTCGTGCCCTGCGCCCGTTTGCAGAGGGCACGCCCAGCGCAACACTTTACGACATATAGCTAGAGCTTAACCGTGTAGCACTGGAGCACATTCTATCCGCGAATTAGCTTGCTTATCTTCGAGACATTGAGGAATACACTCATATGATGGAGATGCCACAGCCCGCCACTGCTGAACAGGCCCAGCCACATCAGATTGGAACAATCCTCCAGAATATCGATGAGCTCGTCAGGGAAGTGCTTTCAAAGAACGAGGCAATCTTGTGCAATAGTGCTGGAAGTCTTGATGAAGCCTCGCTCCGCGCTCGTCAAAGCATGCTGGAAACCTTCAAGAACTTGATGGTCGAAGTCCAGAGAAAGGCTTCCAAGGCTGTCCACGAGGTGGAATCGAAGTTGGGGCCCAGCGTGCAAGCCGAACATGTCCAAGCCATCGCGGATGCCCCTTTGCAAGACCTTCCGGGGCTAGAACCGGACGATGAACTCAACAGGGTCCTGGGCCGCGCGGAGCTTAACGGCAAACAGAGCTATAAGCTCCGGGAGTTCTTGCCACCCTCGTTCACAATTCCTGAACTCGCCACAATTGATGGCGATATGCTGCTCAAGCAACGCGAGGATCACGTCGTGGTGCTTCAGCCCACACTCCGAAACCTCTGGGTCATACAACATGCCTATACGAAGTTGCTAATGCATAAAGAGGGGCTCATCAAGGGATATCTCGACAAGGTAGGCCCAAAGGCTGTAAGCAGCCGCAAGTTCTCACGGGAGTACTATGAAGACCTAAGCTTGGCCAATCTACCGTCGAAAAACAAACTAGGCCAGCTACTCGATGTCAAGACTTCAACGTACGGCGACACAACTGATGGGATGATGATCATTTTGGCATTCCCAGCTTCTCAGGCCGGGTTTGGATTCATTGAGGCCGTCACTGGAGATAGTGTGGTAATGGGTGACAACATCAGGAGCTCGAACCTGATCTTACCGGCGACGGAAGCCAGCATTCGGAAGTTGTATGATGCGTACAGAAGCATAAGAAAGGCGACTTCCGAGGAGCGGAGAGCGAGCAAGGATAAGTTGTTCGCAGCTACGCTACCTGTTAACGAGGTGGATGAATTGGAGAAGCAGTTCAATTTCCCTGGCGGCGGAGAAGCTGGCGAAACAGCAACCGGAGGGAAACGTCGGCGGATGTTGGATGATGACGCCGGGAGAGATTAGCCACCTGAGATCGAAGCAGATATCTAACTCGTGAATCGAAGACCGTACTGTCCGTCGGTTCTGTTATAACCCAGGCGGGCTGAATAGTTCTGGTCTGATTTATGGAATCAAAATCTAAAATGGCTATTCTCCCTACGCAGTTTCTGGTGTGATGCTTTCAGCGACGATTGCGCTTATGTTGACAATGTTGGTCGAGGTATGGAGATCGCCAAAATTACTCAAAGCTTCCCCACTGGTTCGATTTGCCATCCGCGCACGATCGTTTTGTGGCCCGATATTCACGCCTTCCTGTGTTGTGGACCATTTGCATTGCCTACTTGATTCTGCAGGTTGAAAACCATAGGTCAATGCATCGCGTGTTGATCAATGTATACAGTTGGGGCTGAAGGCGTAAGCTCGGGGGTTCTAGAAGGTAATTAATCGGCGCTAGAACCGTCAGGAGGCAGACGAATTTTTTTTTTTTACCTCTATGCAGGGGTCTCTTATCTAATCATATCGTCCGAATTACTACCTTATTTGGATCGCCAGCTATCGGCATGTTATCAATCATACAACGTCTCCCCGACAGCCCCCTATATCCACACTGACGTTATCGTAAAGTTACCGGCGGTACGCCAGTAGTATCGTCATTTGGTCAATAGGTCGGACAATGGGTTGTAGCACGCTGCTCGTAATCGACGTCGTTGCAGTTGCGTCGGCGCTCGCGAAGATATTGAATCCCTTTGGTTGCTCTAGCTCTAGACTTGCACGGACTGTTACGTATCAAAGGAGGAACAACACCTGTGGGGAATCCCGAACGAAAAGCTTGACTCGGCATGATTAAAAGGAGCCATTGGCCCAGGCTCACCAGAACTGGTCTTGTTGCATAGCGTGAACAACCTAGTAGTAGCAGCATTATTACTTCGTACGAGTACACATCCAAACGAAGGTTACAGTACCTACCTAGGTATGTACCTAACTAGACCAGATCTCCATTCCCCACAACGTGACACCTGCTCTAGAGGGAGGGAAGCGCTCTGCACCACGTACTGTAGCTCTCGCTTGCTGTCTTGCTGTCAGTTGACCCGAGGATTGCTCGGGTCGGGATCCTACGTGAACGTTGAACCTGCGACCATGCCGCTCTGGCCCCCGCGAGCCGTGGCTAGCCCTCGGTCTCGAACATGCGCTTACAGCTCAGCGGTGTAGGGTTTCGACCCCTGTTTATTTAGTCGTCAGCATTAACGTTGGGCATCGTGAGTTTGGATGTGGGCGCGAGTGGGCAGCTTCCCGGTTAATATCTTTTGCTCAGTCTGGGACGGCCATGTACCATACATGCGTATGGGATGTTCAGCATGCTTCGATATGGTACGCTGTATCATGATCTAGCCTACGTTTCGCAGACTGCTATGCCACGTTCCAAAATCAAGCACTTCTTGAAACCTGAGTCGAAGGTAGCTCACCTATCGAACTTTGAGCCGTATCAGATAGTACGCGCAGCTTACAGTAGGTACGCTTTTATAGTCAAAGTGCGGATCCTCGGAGGGACCTCCCCGATGCCTTCGCTCGAACATTCTTTTGTGGGGATCTCCCGGGCTGGCCTTGATAGCGAGCCGGGTTAGAAGGCAGTTGGAATACAGTACTCCTGATAACTTGCAGCCTGGGTGACTGTATAAGACTTTTTTACTGACCGCCTAGCTTGGTCTGGCCATGTGAATCTAGCGCCTAGTGTATGCAGCAGCGAGGTCTTGTGTTGGGACAGACATATGTGGTGCGTATGTACATATTAGGTTGGTAGGCTATAATTGGAAAATGTCATTAAGAATTTCCCGAATTGGAAGAGAAGACGAAGGAAGAGCCTATGAGATGGTACCTGCGCTAGTGGGGGCCGTCTCCAGAGTCCAGGCTAACATACCATTTCCCATATCAATTTCGCCCCCTGTTGTTAAAGTTAGTTAGGCAGGGTTGGGGTACGGTACTTGGAGTAGAAGTTGGGCACATATCCGCGAATTATTAGGCTTTGTATAATTCAGGTTGTTTCAGGCAAATTGGGATACAAGTTCCATAATTGCGCATTATACTCAAGAGTTACTCAGTAGGTTATTACATTTTGGTGGGGTAAGAGGGCTAGCTAGTAGGCCTGATTTTCCTCATTCCGCGTCATAGCCATACCGAGTAGGTAGCTCTGCGTAATACGCTGCACCAGTTGCAGCACAGCGTCCCTTAGTGATATCCTTTAGCGATATGGTCCTGTTTTAGCTATCATGCGTCCCTGTGTCTTGGCCTGAACCGAACCGACTTTCCCGTCCGCTCGTCGTCCCTCGCCACGCTCATTATTATGGGAATATGAGTATTAGCATATGGATCGTCTGTCTGCCAAGGTGGATAGATTTTCGATCTGTTTCATTTTACGTAACAGTGCCCGAGTGAGGAAGGAAAGTGCCCATGTTTTACAACAGCACTCCCAAGAAGTGCGTTATCCCCAAAACACGTGTTCCCGGTTTCGGACATAATCCGCCGCCAGCTTCTATACATCATAAACCCGAATATCAGTTCTCACAACTTACCGTTCATACTACCGACCTACTTATAAAATCAGGTCATCACATAACCGTTGCTGATCAAGTGTTCAGCGTATGTTCTCTACTTCCCTTTACGTCGTCATTTTATACCATTGAAAGCACTGGTATGAAGCTGGGGGTCGCATCGGCTTTGCTGTTGCGTAAGAAGTGTTTACAGGAGAACTTAAAAGAGGGCCACACTATCCACTTGCATCATCGCTCCCTGCTTAAGCATCAGGGTTCGTCCTTTAAACGATTTCCGATTTTTAAACTACGTAAAGTAGCCGCGGGCCAGTCCATGCGCTAAAGACATTCTGGCCACTGCCCCCTGCTCGCAATCACCTTGAGAGTCACCCTTTTTCACACACACACACACACACACACTCAGAGTACCTACATATACCATGCCTGACCTGCCTACTGTAACCTAAATACCTACAGGCTAGCCGGCCCCCTTTTCGTAAGTAGTCCTAAGGTTTCATTGTGCTCTGTTGCTAACCGTTTCAAAGTCATTACCGCACGTCATCTTACTATCAAGAGGCGATGGCGCCCTCTTCGCCGGACCTTTCTTATGAGCTTGGCGAGTTGACACAAGCAAGGGCTGATGCCGAGACATCTACGGACAGCCTGAGAGCCAATGCCTCATCTCCGCCGCCACCAAGCTCTGCCAAGACTGAAAGGCAGAGGGTACGATTTAACAGTTCCGCGGCGGAGCGCCTGCCTCGGGATAGGTCAACCTCAAAGGATCGTGAAGGCCAGCCCAGTTCGTCCGGCGTGCGGAAGCCAAGACCAGCACTCACGAGGAACCCGGCCTCCTACAATTCTGTTCTGGACGACGTACACAATATACCCCTGAGTCCTGAGAAGGAAAAGTCTGCCGCCGAAGCTGCTCGGCGGGCCCAAGCCTTAGCTGCCGATGCGCAGCAGGAGTCTGAAACTATGGACAATGGAGACCCCGGGCCTAACGACTCGAGTGGAAGATGGTCCCCGGAATCGCAACCTGTTACCGAGGCTAGTTACACCGGTGAACCATTAAATCACGGCTACCAACCCCCAGACCTCGGCGGAACTCAGCAACACGCGTCGAATACGTCCGAGGCTAGGGAGCTCCTCCAAGCACACTGGCACTATCCTGGTCATCATATCGGTAGCACTCCAGGTAAGTCTTCATTTCTGGGGTCCTTCCGTACCAGGCGCCTGGATATCGGTAGTGGAGCTTTCTGAACATAGAGTTTGGGGGCGGGGGCTTCGTGCTCCTTCGCGCTTTTAAGGTTTGTTCGAAATGGCCATTGACTAACCTTCTACAACAGACGACGACGCGGCCGGGAAGACGGAGTCCGATGAGGACCCCGCACCTAGGGCTTCTCGCGGCGGTGTTTTCTACAATATCCTCCAGGCCTACAGATACTCCGCGTACGATCCCCAGGAGCAACATAAAGTAGAGACGCCTAGAACCCCAGGGACGCCTAGAACCCCAGGGACGCCCAGGACACCGGGAACTCCGACGCGTCGAAAGTGGTATGACCAGCCAGAGAAAGACTACCGCTCCCAAGAAACACTAGCTATGCTAGTAGGCGCGTCCGCGAAGCTAGCCAACCCAAATGACAATAATGTCGGATTGAAGGAACGGAAGAAGAGCCCGAAGAACAAGAAGACGGGAGGCGGTCGGGTCATGTCCATGATACGCCTTCGCCAGGAGGAAGAGGCCAAGATTACCGTGCACATCGCCGATATCTTGCAGCGCCAGAAGTACCTCATTAAGATGTGTCGTGCGTTGATGCTGTTTGGTGCACCCACCCATCGATTAGAGGAATATCTCGATATGTCGGCCAAGATGTTAGAGGTCGACAGCCAGTTCCTATACATACCGGGATGCATGATCATCTCCTTCGACGATCCTCTCACGCACACTACCGAGGTCAAAATCGTGCGTACAGCCCAGGGCGTCAACCTCGGGAAACTCAAAGATGTCCACACGATTTACAAGGAAGTCCTGCACGACGTCATTAGTCTGGACGAGGCGTTATCGCGCCTAGATGCCGTGATTAAGAGCAAGGACAACTATTCCGTCTGGCTCTGTGTCCTCATGTACGGACTCGCCAGCACCGCTGTTTCGACTTTCTTCAAGGCCCGGCCCATCGACATGCCCGTCATATTCGTACTGGGCAGCCTTCTAGGGGTCTTGCAGCTCATCATCGCTCCCATGTCCAAAACCTACCATACGGTCTTCGAGGTCAGCGCGGCTATCTTGATGACCTTCATCTCGCGCGCCATAGCAAGCATCCGCGGCGGTGGTCTATTCTGCTTCTCGGCCCTGACGCAGAGCTCGATCGTCATGATTCTCCCCGGGTGGCTTGTGTTGTCCTCGGCACTCGAGCTACAGTCAAAAGCGATAGTTCCCGGCTCAATCCGGATGGTCTTTGCCATCATCTACTCGCTCTTTTTAGGTTACGGCATCACCGTCGGGACCGCGTTGTATGGTGCCATAGATTCGAACGCGACGACGGAGATCTCGTGTCGCGACCCCATGAGCCCTTACTGGAGTTTTCTTCTCGTCCCTCTCTACGTCTTCTTCACGACCTTCACCATCCAGGCTAAGTGGACACAGATGCCCGTAATGATACTAGTTGCCCAGGCTGGCTATGTCGTCAACTTCTACGCCAACAGGAAATTCGCCGCCAGCGCCCAGATCGCCTCCACCTTCGGCGCGCTCACCATCGGCGTCCTGGCTAACCTATACAGCAGAGTACGGCACGGCGTCGCGGCGGCTGTCCTTCTGCCGGCCGTCTACGTCCAGCTTCCCGGCAGTCTTGCAGCGAGCGGCGCTATCGTGAGCGGCTTGCAGACCGCCACCTCGCTCAAGGAGTCGGCAGGAGTAAGTGCTGTAGAATTAGAGACAACGACCGAGTCATTGCACCGGCAAAGCTGCCCCCGTAGCATCAGTTACTGGTCCCCCTTTCGACCGAAACCCCTGTACATTTTTGTGAGAGCCTCCGGCTCGGCAGTAATCTGTCCTAATCGCGGTTCCGGCACTCTCAATCACCCCCATAGATGTGTCTGATACTGAGATATCACCTGCAGCTTCCGTCGCAAGTTTCCATTCTGGCAATTGCTAACTCAACACAGCCCAACGATACCCAACTTAATGGAATTGTAAGTCTGCCGACACGGCCCGTCTCCTAGGCGGCTGCCCCCAGCAGGGCAGGGTGCGTTCTAACACCGTATCTGCAGGTCTTCAATGTAGCTGCCAGTATGATCCAGATCGCAATTGGCATCACCGTCGGCCTGTTCATGTCGGCACTGGTCATATACCCGATGGGAAAACGCCGTAGCGGGCTGTGGACCTTGTAATCAGAAGCGGACGGCGTTGTCGGGCCAATTAGGGACGGCGCAGGGGAATCTTAAGATCTATTAAGAACACCAGGCAGTGTATCATATCTATGTTTTAATATTAGCACCTTGACGATGTTAACAACGACCCAAGTATGGACGGGTTTTGATCCCATCTTCTTCACACGGAGCTTGAGAACGGGATCCGAAAGCGGTGAGGGATAGGAAAGGGCTATGTACCAGCTAGGGTAACTGCAGCACGCTCGCAGCCATGTAGGATTACGCTGGTCATTTCGGAAATACTGCGTCCCTAGGGGTGAGCAGGAGACTGGAAATAAATCAGCTGGTCGGTAACAGTTGTTTCAAGCGAGCCAATGGTTGTCGCCTACGACGGTTGTTTGCGAGAATGTACGATGAGATGAATTAGCAGCCCGTCATAGGAGATGCCATTAGCCTCGGTATCTAACGTATTCTCCGGCCGCTCATTTCCATGAATCATTGTCAAGCGTGTCTGAGAATGGCGGTCGATACATTGGACAATACCTCGTGGCTATCGCTTCGAACATTGGCCGCCATGGCTCGAAGACGCTTAACCCCAATTCTCGAAACCTGTGTGGGCGTCTCCTATTATGCGAAACTCGTCCCATCAGGGGTGTGAGGTTAGATTCGAGCACTGATGTGGGTGGTATCTAACCGGAGCAAGCCGATCTAAGGGAGCCGACATTGTTCACATGGAACGGCTGTATGCACCTTGGAATGAACCCCTGTTGTCTAATTCTATTATGGCCAATCTACGATTCCGCTGTATTATTATATATTACTCATTCCACCGCGACCGCCCGACGGAGACCATGCGAGTCATTAGTAACATACATCTCCGCTCAATGATTTGTTTAAGATTCACTCGCAGGTCCCTCGATATGACAGACGACGTTGAGCTTCTTCTCGCCCAGATACCTCCACGCATACCGACAAATCATGGTTTAGCGTGCTCTCCAGTACCTCCCCTGGGCCCAGCCCGCCTATCTCTCGATATTCTCTACGGAATAAGCGGCTTCCTCGACGTGGCCGACCTCTCCCGTCTCTTCAGCGCGAGCAGAGACCTGTGATCGATGCTCCTATTCCGCCGCGCCACCGCGGAGGCGCACTGGATGCTGGCAGCCACGACATTCGGCTCCCACCTCTCCCGGCACGCCAGCAGCCTACACGTGGCCATCGAGCGCTGGCGCCCCCTACCGGTGATCGAGACCATCCTGCGCGCCTACCGCGCCGTCGACCCCGCTCTGGTGCACGGCTGCCCGCCACCGGGCTATAGCTACCATCCGCCCCTGCACCTCGCGGCGCTCCGGAACCGCTTCGACGTCGTCGGGGCCCTTCTGGCGCACGGCGCCGACGCCAATGTACGCGAATCCGGCATCCGGATCGGCTGCTGCTGTCGCCCTGCTGCCGGGTGCGGTGCGGCACGTCCGGCTGCGCGACCAAGAACGCGCTCGATGTCGCGAGACACGCCAGAAACGTCGAGATGGCGGCATTCCTGCTCGAGCGCGGTATCGAGCACCTCGGGCGTGGCTGGGGGAAGAAGGGGGGCGTTGTGTATTAGGAATATAGGCACGGGAACCGGCGGTTGCCTGGGGATGGGGGAAAGGCGTCTTGAGACTTGCTGTGGTTCTGGCGGCGGAACTTCACTGAGAGCGAGGGCCGGAGCTTGCGTTTTGAGTGGTCCATATGTCGGAAAGAGAAGTTTGGGAAAGGACTAGGGTTGACCGCAGGACTACATGTGGTGGCACATCTGCTATTAGGTTGATAGGGGGTAAAATGACTAATCTACACGGAGGATTTATAAGATGATGTGTGCTAGCGCAGATGTCTAGTCAGGAGGCCTGGACCAGTACAAGTTCTTGGGGAAGGTGATGAGTCTGTTGGAAAGGCGTGGCATGTCGATAGGTCGTGGGGAGGAGTTGGCTCTGCTTGGTTGTATCAGTCACGATGATACTAATGGCCAGCACCGGAAATGCGGAAAGGAGGAAAAAGGTTATCAACTTACGGTGTTGTATGTACACTTGTGTCAATGATCGAGCGAATAGAACATTAAGTCTATTCTAAGTGACTGACCTACCGAGGTTGAGGATTACACAAATATGCATCTACAAGGTGTAGGTCGTCCAGCTGCCCCTATTCTTGACAACTTGGAGATATGCATCTCGCAAAGAGGTGGACTTCTTTATTCAATGCATGTAACTACGAAGTGAAATTTTCCTTGGAGCTGGGTTGGGCCTTTGCGCATTTGGCACCCGCACCCGGAATGGCGCTGACGGATTTGTTCATGTGTATGATACGGCATTGACTTAATACCGCAGCATTCCTAGCGATCGAGACCTATTAGTGTTAAGATCCCCGTTGTGGGAAGTAGGGAATACCCAAGATTTTGGATCGACCACGTACGAGATAAATAGGTACCATGATCAAGGCGGCAATACAGCATCCACGGCCTTGAGGGTTTTCCGAACTACACCCATACCTGGATCATCATCCTCGAGATACGACGTCACCTCGAGGAGATGCCCTTGTCCTTCCGCAAGAAACACTTTTGGCTTTTCCGGCCCTATAAGCTCGGCAGTCGATTTTGTGACATCGATTGATAAGTCAGGGTCCTGATCTCCCTGAATGAAGATCGTCACTGGCCAACCCGACAACTTTCCGCTTCCTGAGCCACTTTCTGTCCACTCGAAGCACAGGTATAGGCCACCAACTAATCTGGGAAATGCGTTCTTGCGAAGGTAGTAATAATAGAGACACTCTATAGTCAAGAATTTCCTGCTTCGCGGCTGCTTCAGCCGGCTGTGACGGGCGAACATACTCCAGGTTGTTTCTGCCGGAAGGAAGCAGTTGCCTGGCAGAGAAAGACGTCGGATTATTTGCCAGCGTGCTTCCGACTGCGGCTGGTCACGAGACGAACTCCTTTACTTCTTCGTCTCTGACGGGCGCGGGCGTCAAGAGGACCGACGAGTTGAAGAAGGTGTGCCGGGCAGTAGGAATACCCGTGATGCTCAAAGGGCAGCAGGCTTTGGTATGGCATGATGAGCGACGAAGGTTGCCATGAAAAAACCTAGAACCCAGGGTTGTCTCAGCCCTCGGATTTTCAGCTCCGCCGAGAGGGGTACCCGCGCCAGCCACGATCACCGTCCGGTTCGCCCCTGTCACGCTAGCGCCATACGTCCTGAGCGAATTCGTATGCTGCGATGGCATCCGCCAAGGAGTCCCTTGGCTCCTGCTGAGGCGGAAGACGATAGCTTGAGCTTATCAAAGGCAATTCTCTCTCGTAACACGCCTGTACGAGCCAGGGTGGAACGGAGGTTCGGGAACCCCTCCTGAGTCCGCCCGAGTGGAAAAAGAGGAGGGCCGCCGCCTCCGGGAATCGAAAACTGTCAGGGCGCTGAACGTCTCTGGATCTGGGTAAAGTATCTTGTTGTTGCACGAAGAAGAAGAGAAAGAAACTATCTAAAAGGCACCAAGTGCCTCCGTATATATAGCGTTGCGTTAGCTAAGCGAAGCCGCACCGTTATAGAACGGTGTATATGTATATATCCCCACATTTTACTATTGATAACAGTTTGTTGAGGCATTAACCCTGAGCTTGTCCCAACTACCCCAGTGATACCCAATCGTGCCCAAATGGGTAACTACATACTTGATCTGCAAGCAACCGCGGAATTTGTTAACGTCTATCGAAGGAAGATAATGACCTTTACATTGTTCATGCTATGGGCAGTCTCCTGGCCCGGAGGGCAGTTGCTACTCTCATTCGTCTTCATCTCATCTATCCCCCTGCTACGTGCCCAATATTAAGAAGCCTGGATGAGACAGCGATGGCCCCTAGGTGACATGACGAAGTAGAGATCTTGCTTCATGTCCTCGTCACTCATCCCCTCAATGCTCGACACAGTGGCGTTGGGAAACTCCCGGAAGAACCGAGCCGTTGCCAACCGTAGCTCGATGTAGGCAAGGTGCAATCCCATGCAGACTGAGACAATTTAGTTAGTATTCGCGTCGAAGATGCCACCAGGGGTCGATGTAGGGCTTCGTGCTTACCACGCGAACCGCCACCAAATGGCATGAAGCAATCCTTCATCGCCGCCGTCGGCTTCTCCCACCGTGAGGGGTCAAACATCTCCGGCTGGGGAAAGGCATGCGCATTACGGTGTAGACTGTAGGCTTGGGTCAATACGACCGTACCGCTTGGAAGCCAGTGCTTCCCAAACGTAGCCCCGCCCTCCGGTACGACTCGTGGCAAGCCAGACGGAGCCGCCGACCAGAGTCGCAGCGCCTCCTCGATCACCTGGTTCAGGTATGGCAGCCCCTTTAGGTCGCCGTCCGTGAAGTCGTCCGAGAGCGTGTTGAGTTCCTCGGCTAGCTGCCTCTTTACGTTAGTATCGCGACAGACAGACCAGACGAGGTATGTAAGGGTAGCAGCGGTCGTGTCGCTACCCGCGGCGATGTATCCTTGGGCGTTAGAAATAATCTCCTCCATAGTCAGGCTCTCGTCCTCACCCGCCTTGTACATTTTTGAGAAAAGTGTGGGTTTGGCATACGCCGTGTCCTTTTCTACCAGGTCCTGGTGGCGCTGGAGTGATTGTATGGCGTACGGCCTTAACCGACGTCTGGCTGTGAATGCGCTTCTACTCTGGGGCACGGGGACGAAAGGCAGGATGACGTTGAGAATCGGGAAGACGGCGGACAGGGCTATGTAGCGACCGGTGCTTTCCAAGTCGCGGATGTACTGGTTTTTCTACGCGTCCTGTCAGCGAATCCCCGGCGGCCGAGAATAATCATCGCCGCACACACGCACCTCGCCATATTCTAGCATCCGGAAAGACTCTCCAAATGAAAGCTCCCCGATGACGTCTGTTGCCATGAATATCCACCACTTGCTAACGTCTGCGGCGCCGCGTGTGTACATCTCTTCACCCATACGCTGGACGGCGAGCCGCACTTTGCTGTCGATCTGCGGGAGCATCGCCTTTAGGCTAGTCTCCGACATGGGGCCCGATAGGAGCTTGCGGTAACGGCGATGGACCGCGACGCTCGTCGTGCTGAAGACGTTCTCAGAGAATGGGGAGGCATACCAGGATGATTTCGGGTACTCCCCCTTGACACTGTGGATTTGTCGAACACACGCGGGGTCCGCGACGAAGACCTTATCCGGAGCGATGCGCACAATAGGCCCTAGGAGCGTTGTTCGTCACCGCAAATAGTCTCATCCTACTGACAGATCGAAATACTGGGAAGCTTTACCATATCTGTCATGAAGAGACTGTACCCAGACTGGGGCCTGGCCTCTGATGGAGTGATATTTGAAGGCCGCTTCAGTCCAGGCCGCGTACCATGGTCCCGGAACCTTCGCCACCGGGTTACGAAGACCCCTATAGAGTATCTGGAAAGATTATGAGTAACTTGGACATCCTGCACTGGAGACAGAATGCACTCTTACCACGAGGAGCGCAGATATGAATGCGACCCCTGCGATGTGCAGAGGCTGCGCAGCAGGCAATAATTCTAACAATTCCATGTTGACGCCCGTGAAGTTGAAATTTTCTGCGTTGAAGGACCTCACATGAGCTCTCTCAAATAGACAACCATCTACCAGCCTCCCGCGGTACATTTAAGGTCCGTTGCCTCTTACCAGCCTGACCACCAGCTCGGCCCTCGCGGATGAAGGGACCTCACTTGGAAAGCGAACCGCGAGTGGGTTTCGGTCTCCACAAGCGCTCGTGCTGTCTGAAGACGCCGACATACCGAGGGCGACGCGGCTCGGCAAGCAGTCGCGCCGGAAATTCAAGAGTATTTGTGCAAGCTCCCAGCTTACGAATCTACTCTACTTTTCAGTCTACCACGGGAGTTGGCCTGCATCCGCGGGCAGCCTTTTCATTGGCACCGCCCCATGAGGACTTTGTAAGTTATGCTGTCGATCTCTAATGTCGCAAAAGCGATGCCGCTATTGCATTGTTAGCAATAGAGTGATATATGGCCAATCCTCTAACTGTGACATCATTTGCCTAGCAAAGTCTAGTTCCCAGTCCTGCATTTTGCTTGGGATCTGCATTGACTCTGGACTATCTATATTTCACGGTACATCTAGGGCAGGCGAGAAGTCGATTGGGAATATCTGCATTTGCATAGGCCACTCTGTGCCATGAGGAATTATTATACATATACATGCTACATATCATACAGTCATGTGATATCGTAAATCTATCAATATATCGCTCTGAAATGGCGCCAAACCCTAACACCGGCCCTTTTCCGGGTCTCCTATGCGAATTGTGGGATTGTCGTTCGGTTGCTCTATGTTGATGGTAATAGGTTGGTCGAAGTTGTTGCCGATGACGGGGTCACAGTTGCCCTCGGAGATTATGATCTCGGGAGCATTCTCGATCTCTGGCACGTTGATCTCCGGGTCCTCCGGTGTACTCTTCTTCCTCTTGAAGAGGTGGCCGAACTTGCCAAAGGCCTTGGCCAGGAACTTGTAGGCACCTGCGAAAGGGCCACCGACCGTGCTCGCGATCCTGGCGAAGAGTGGATCGGGGACCAGTCTGATGGCGACCGCCCACGGGAGGCACATGGCGGCCACGATGATGCAGATCGCCCACTGCGGGCCGTTGATGGGCTTGATATGGAAGGCGGGGCCGCCAAGGAAAACAATAGCGATTTGCGCCCCGACCATGATGACAGCGATTAACATGAAGAACTCGTTGCGGTGCACGCCCTCGAAGATGTTGAACTTGTTGTCGAGGCGGCGGTTGTTCAGCTGGTTGAAGATCTGCATCCAGACGAACGTGTTGAAGACCATGGTGTCGAGCTCGAGCATCTGGTCGCCGTTCTGGGTGTCGTAGTGCAGGATCTTGGCGCCGGCGAAGTACAGGACGAGCGTCACGGCGAGCTGGAAGATGGCCTGCCCCACGATCATCTTCCACATGTTGGTCGTGATAAGCGGGGCGTGCTTGGGTTGGGGCTTGCGGTCAAGGATCTTGTCGGTCGGGGGATCTGTTGCTAGCGCGAGCGCTGCCAAGGTGTCCATGATGAGGTTGACCCACAGCAGTTGTACGGCCGAGAGCACAGGGTCCATCTCCTCAGACGACACTGCGGTGATGAAGGCAAGGAGGACGGCCGTGATGTTGACGGTGATTTGGAACTAGAACACGTATTAATCTCTACTTCTTTCGCGATCGCACCGCAAATCTCTAAACTTCGTCTGCCTACCTGAAGGAACTTCTGGACCGAGTCATTGACTGACCGGCCCCATTTGAGAGCGGTCAGGATAGAAGCGAAGTTATCGTCCATCAGCACGATTTCGGAGGCCTCCTTGGCCACTTCGGTACCGCAGACGCCCATGGAGAACCCGACATCGGCGGCTTTGAGGGCCGGGGCGTCGTTGGTCCCGTCTCCGGTAACGGCGACCGTGTGCCCCAGAGCCTTGAGCCGCGTAACGAGGATCCGCTTGTCTTCCGGCGAGGACCGCGCGAGGACTTGTAATTTTGGTAACTTGGCGTCCTTTTCCGCGTCGCTAAGCGCTCTGAAGGCAGGGCCCGTCATGATGATACCATCAGTGTAGATGCCGCATTCGGTCGCGATCGCCTTGGCGGTGACGGCGTTGTCGCCGGTTACCATGCGGACTACCACGCCGGCCTGCTGAGCCTTGCGGACAGCCTCGGGAACGCCGGGACGGACGGGATCTTGGATTCCGACAACACCGAGGAAGACGAGGTTCTTGAGGACGGAAGCGAGCTCGACATGGCCTTCTTCACCCAGCTCCGCGTGCGCAGGTGGCCACTGGGGAAAGTCGCGGTAGATAAGCCCGATGGTGCGGAGGGAGTTCTTGGCGTAGGAGTCGATCACAGCAGTCAGGCCGTCTCGATCACTACTCGTCAGCGGGCTCACGGCAAGGGTATTAATATCAGCTTTCTCGTCGCAATAGCCCAGGAGGATCTCCGAGGCTCCTTTGACCAGGAGTCGGTATCCGGAACCGTCGCGCAGCTTGATAACAGCGCCCATGCATTTCTTGCCAGAATCGAAAGGCATCATCTGGACGGCCAGCTCGTTGGCGCGTACTTCGGAGAGCGATTGCATGCCGAGGTGGTCCTTGGCCATCTGCAGTAGCGCCGTCTCGGTCTTTGAGCCGATGAAAGCGAATTCACCGGCGTCTACTCCCTCGAAAGCGGTCGAATTAATGGCGACGGACTGCACGATGACATCTTTGGCAGCCTGTGACAGGCCTGAAGCCCATTGGATAATACTTTGGGCCTTGGGTTCCTCGTCTCCGGCCTTGGCGAAGTTGGTCTCGCCGAATGTACCCGCGACCACCGTCATCTTGTTGGTGGTCAGCGTGCCGGTCTTGTCGGAACATATAGTCGTAGCGTTGCCCATGGTCTCGCAAGCCCGCAGGACACGGACGAGGTTGTTCTCCTTCAGCATGCGCTTAGTCGCAAATGCGAGCGCAAGCGTCACCGCTAGAGGCAAACCTTCCGGGACAGCCACGACAACGATGGTGACGGCTACGATCAGAATATCCAGGAACTGGGACGCCTTATGGTTCGGTGTTGCCGTGTTGGTAGGGAGAGAACCGAGGAAACGGAACAGGAGGATGAAGAATAGGAACAACGCTGCGCTACTACCGAGTTTCGCGATAGCAACAGCGAGCCTCTCAAGCTTCTTCTGCAGGGGGGTCGCCTCAATATCAGTTCTCACAGACATCATGATCTTGCCGAAGCTGGAGTAGACGCCAACCGAAGTGCACAGAAAAGTGCCGACGCCCTCGAGCACCTTGGCACCCGAGATGATGAAGGGGTCCAGCCCCTTAGTGCTCCCGCCGCATTCCAATGCTTTCATAACCTGATGAGCAGGCGTCTTCTTGATGGCGTCGGACTCGCCGGTTGCGGACGACTCATCGCACTTGAGGTCATGGCCGTCGATATAAATGCCGTCAACTGGAATAACATCGCCGGGCTCGAGATGCACGACATCTCCGACTAACAGATCGTGCACGTTGATGACGTAGGACTTTCCGGATCGGACGACCTTTATCTCTCTGTCTTCCTTCTTGACATTCAGCTTGACGAAAGCACGCTCCTTCTGCCAGTCGTTCAAAGATCCAACAAGAGTGACGATGAGGATTGCGACAATAATAGCTACACCTTCGACCCAGTCCAAGGGTGTCTCACCGGGCGGGTGCTGAACACCGTACAGTTCGTAGAAGCCAAGTGCCAGTGAGATGGCGGCAGCCACAGACAAAAGTATGATGACTTTGTCATTGTAAGCATTCCACATGAGTCGCCATAGAGGCGTTGCTTTTTTCGGCGGCAGAATATTCTTGCCATACACGCGAATGCGGTCGGCGAAAGGGTCGGACCCATGCTGCTGAGAAGCGTGGTCCCAAGTTTCTGGGAACCTGTCTGACTCTCTCCTTACCGCCTGCTCGAATGTGACTCTCGCCTGGACGGAGGTCTCGTCGACGCTGAGACCTGTACTAGCATCGGACTGTAGGCCGCGCTGGATCCCGTCGAGGCCGCCCAATGCCCGGAACGCATTTAATGATTTCGGGTTTAATAGTTTGTTCAGCTGACCGGGGCTAAATGCGAATGGGTTGTCCTCGACGTGGAAGTCAGTTTCCGTACCGGGATCCGGACGGAGTGCCGCTTCGGCGTCGACTGATACAAAGCTCGACCCACAATCGGACGTGGCCGGTGTTAAAAACGGATTTGATATATTCGATACGAATGATGACCCGGACGGAGTAGTTGCCCGGTAGCTGTCAATTGTGTCGGCTCTGTTGCGGGTACGGGTATCCAGCGCCAGTGTTGGCGGCGCGAGACTATCGCCCGCCATATTGTGGGAGAGGACCGATTATCCGGAATTAGAGCGCCGATACCTATGGTAAGGGAGTATGCTTCTCGGAGGGAATGGATGTGTTGACTGGCTGACTCGGTTAATCGGCATGAGATTGCAGGTTCAGGAGTTGCACGGGAGGACGGGAAACAGCGAAGGTGATATACCTAGGTGGGGATCAAGGGGCTGTGCTGCCACTGTCTAAGAGCTGGTCTGCCTAGAGAGATCGGGGCCGTCTTGAAATCAGGTTGTGAAGTTGAAGTAGAAAATCCCGGACGACGTACCTCGGGGTCTTTGGGGAGGCGCCGGGATGGTACGTAAGTATGCGCTGACTCCACTGCCGAGCGCTTACGGCCTAGACAAAGTAGAAGACTAAAAGAGGCTGTGCAAAATGCCTTGCACTTCGCGGTTTTCACCCTCTTCTTCACAACAGGATGCCGGAGCCCGCAATTAATAGGCTCTCTTTGGACTTGGAGTTTTGGCCACGAGACATTCCTTCACTCGAAATCCTGAGGGGCAACCCTTTAACGTCAGCAGTGCTGGGCGCAGTCGTTTTACAAATTGTCTCGGGTCCGTAGCGACGAAGGGAGGCGGTGTTGTAGATTAGGCAGCGTAGTGGGCTTTCAGTCCCGTCGGGCGGCGGCGAATATTTAGGAGGCCGCTCGGCCGCTCTTCGCTGCAGCAGCTTACTCCGGGGCCAAGACAGTTTCTCGAGCCTGTCATTCGCTATACACCGTTAAATCGTCCGCCCGGTAACCAAAAACAAGTTCTGACGTGACTCGGCGCTAAATGCGACCAACTAACTAAGTGTATAACAAGCCGCGACTGGCTATCTCTCTTCTGCATCGTAGTTCAACAGGAATGAACCAAGTGGGAGGGCATCTCCCCAAGGCGACTCAGGAGCGACATCCGCATTGGCAGCAATAAAAGGTACCCGATTGTCGTCTACAGATGCCAAGAGCGGTAGTTTGAGGCTGTGTTCTTGAGATCGCAGGGTCCCAACAAATCACATCGCCCGCCAGTTATCCACCCGCGTAGATCTAACGTTAACAAGTCTACCGTAGTCTGGATTCTTTGGCGTTTGAAACTCTTCTGATCTCCCAGACTCCATTTATTATGGTACCTGAACCCCGACTAGTATCATGAAACGCTTCTTCCGACATATCAAGAACAATGAAAAGAGGTGCAATGCGCTCTGCCGAGAATACACCAGGGCCGGCGCGTATCACTGAACGTACAACAACTTGGTATGTACTCCTAAACCCCCCGTCTAAATCGTAACCCACTACCTCACATCTATCGTTAAAATGTAGATTCCCAAAAGAAAATGCATGGAATATACATTGGCCACTTCATTCCAAATCGATCTTGGTTAGGTACTACTTGTCCGGGATTGCGATAGGAGTATCAGCACGCCTACGGCGTGGACCCGGTGGAGGTTAACTAACAGAAAATGCCCCTCTGACGTGTTGAACGCTACTCCAACATTGAGCCAATGAATCTATCATTCCCTGCTCGATAAACCAACTAGATCCGGCAGACGGGGTGGATCCCCGCCCCGTCTTGTATGTTTGGCTCTTGCAGATCGTCCCTAACCGGCCGATTGATTTACCAAACTCTCGCGCCTGAGGAGACTTCATATCTGACCACACGAGTTGACGAGCGCGTTTCGTTTTGGTCACGGCCTTGAACGTCGGCCGAACGATAGAACATGCACAAAACAAATTCGAGACTTCGGTTCTGGGCGTGCGGCAAGACCGCGCGAAATCCTAGCACGGCCTTAGGCGAGACTTAATCGTCAGGGGGTGAACTCTTGTCCACGGTTTATTGCTCACCGCGACAACAATGTAGTACACCCGGGAGTGATGGTCAGCATGCCAAGCGTGGCTGTGTGCATACGGTAACCGCAGTCACTGAAATATTGACCTTGATCGTCGTGGAGAGAAAACTTCAGTGTGGACTCAAAAATTTTGTTATTGACACTACAACTTGATTCATATCTCATTTGGGAAGGAGAAGAGAGTTTTGAGAATTCTGACTGGTCCGGGATATCTCCCTCCTAGCATCGATCTCCAAGGATACAGGACTGGCTGGCTGGACGAGGCGCTATTAGGCTATCAAGCCGCTGATATATAGTAGCAAACGGCTTAGCTGATCCCACGCGGAAAAGGACCAAGAACGTGACGGATCGAGAAGGGCTCATCGCCTGTCAGACAGCGTTATTGCCAAGTATGGCCCGTCTCTTGTCGCTCTGGCTCATGCGGGAGACTCATGCCGAGGTTAACAACTTGGAACGATTATAGACCCATACCCTGGTGCATCTGAGTTCTTAATATTGCGAAATTGCGAGAATATTCACCGCCACTTGAGGGGAGCAGGTACGTCATCAAGACATCGAGAGGCTTTGCCTTCCTTACGATGACTAACTTGGGATAGACATGATGCCATCATAACTGCGCGGAAGAAACCATCCTCCCCGATGTTGGCCACCATGCAAATACCTAACGCCCTTCTCAATCATTGAGAATTAATTAGATCAATGTTCCAAGGCAGACTATAGCTAGGTTGGGGACTTCCGAGCAGTTACGTAGATCGCAGGGTTCCTGTGAAAGTAGCCACTTCATTCAGAATTATCAACGCTTACAGCTAATTTCTAGATTTCTTCGGGCAGCTGGCTCAGCTCAATATCCTGGGGTCAGACGACGCAGGTCGCAGTCCCAAGTCGGGCAGTGCTGAATTCCCAAGGTCCATGTTGCGGCCAGTGTGTGATATCACATCATGTGATGTAGTCGTCAGCAGCAGCTTCGCCCTTCTTACGCTCTCTTGTACTGTGATTATACCCCTATGCATGAGAGCATGGTGCTTTCCTAGCCCCCTTTATTATTCAGGCAGTCCATCAGGAATTTTCCGCCAACGAAAAACATTTGGATCTCGCGCGATTGGTATCATCTATTAAATATTGTTTACTATGCAAATATTCTTTGTGATGCGAACTAGTGCGGTATGCAGTGGCTATAATATCCGCTGATTTGAAGCTGCAATAGATACAGACACCGACTATCAGTGTATAAAGTCTTTTGAATAGTTTCCCGTGCTTCCCACGACAAGGCCCAGGAACTTCCCTGTCTATCAGATTCTGGTAGCGAATATCTTTTAGCTTGCAGATACGGTGAATGCCACCTATGGCGGTACCCAGTTTGCTTCTACTCTCGCCCGTAAGGGAATTCCAAGTGGGGGATTATTCAGTCGCAGCACTGCCTCGCATGGCAATGGAACCTTAACTATGCCATGGCACAGGAAATTGTGGGTAAGACTAATATTGATTGGTTCATCAGCCATACCGGTGGTAGTTTTTGAATAGTGTGGGGCCTTGAGGCAATCAACACCAAGCATCATCACGCTTGACTACGCTGGAAATGCCTTGCTGCGGCAGAATTACCACTACGACCTTAGGCACACTATCGCGACGACAAAGTGTACTATAGTCTGGTAGAGCAGTTAGTGGTAGAGCTAACAGAGTGGCAGCATCCGCTCGCTTTGTAAGTATGGGGCAATACGTGTATCGGAGGCCTCCTTGCTAAGCCACGCTTCGTCATAGTTGCCCCTGAATACGCAATGAATATTTCGATTCCAAAGAAGTTGGTCGAATTTCCTTTTTTCACGAACCGATAGTAGTAAAACTATAGGATTGATAATAACAATTAACTTTCACTTTGGTTTATCCTAGCTCCCGAGGTTCCCATTGCCGAGTCGTGTGACTAGACTTCCAGTGTTGAGTCAACTTCTGAACATCTGCTGTCATCAGAGCATAAAGTAGATAAACTCATGCTTCTTCTTTGAGCCGTAGGCACGGCGGTGCATGGAGTAGATGCCCCCGCCTCTTACGGACGGAATACGTATATAGCCCGCCAGCAGCATACACAGAGACGACGCTAATGACAACAGGCCACAGAAACTGATCAGGTCGGGAGAAGATGATTGTAGACGCATATGAAAGTAGTTCGAAGAGATTCTGGAAGCCTGCTTCCACCGTGGAAAAACTTCCACGGTGCTCAGGTTCGACCTCCTATATACCAATTAGCGTTATAGGACTCCAGTAATTAGCACTTGACGCTCGCCCACGTACATCTTGAACAATGTTCTGAGCACAGAGATCGTAGCACCAGAGCCCGATGCGACTGAGCGCAACAGCAACGGCCAGCCCAGTAGCAGAGGCAACACTGTTTGCACCCAGGCCGTGAAAGTTGGCGAAGAACCAACTGACTCCAGCAGCAAGCCAAATCATCTGCCAGGATAAACTCCAAATTCCTCCCCGGACAGTTCCAATCCGCTTCATCAGGCGAGGTGCAATCCAAGTAGCGCTCAGTTCAAATATTGTGCTGACAGTCCGGGCAAGGCCGACATGGAGTGAGGTGTATCCAACCGAGATAAGGTATGTGATCATCTGCCCGGAAAAAGAGAGAACGGTAAAGTAGAGGAGAGAAAGCGCGAAAGACGGGAGGAATGCCGAATGGCGGAAGTAGAGAGGAAGAGATGATATAGGGAGGATATAATAAACAGCCGGTTTAAGCCTGGATTGGACTGCTCTAGCTTGTGTGACTGGCCTGTCGTCTGCTGATGCCAGGGGTTCGCTTGTGCGGCGCAAAGAGGGAGCTTGTTTGTAGACCTAAGGTTATTAGCTACCCGGTACAGCAAGTTTTTCCGAGAACACATACTTTGGAAATGCATATATACTCGGCAACCACAGACATAAGATTCATGGCAAGCGCGGACCAGATGGCGATGATATTGGAGGCTATCGCGATGGTCGAAATAACTAGGGGCCCCAATAATTTGCAGCAAAGATCGATTCGACGGATTCGAGCGTTCAGCACTGTCATAATCAGTATTCTGGGGAGTCTCTTTCCATTTCAAGGACACCTAGAGTACACACCCCGACGTGCTGGTTCATTCCCCTCAGTGATGACGACGACCTAGAGGCGAAGTTAGAAAACATTCCAGCCAACGTAATATGACTCACCCAATCTCTTTCTACGGAAACAAGGTTCAAAACAGAGCACAGTTTTTCAGCGCAAGCCAATATGACAGTCAAACCGAAGAGGCCGGTTTTTAACTGCCCCTTTATGTTGTCGCCCTGCAGTTCAAGCACCCAGAAAAGACCACAGCTGGCTGCAACGGCCAGGCGCTGGCCGACGATGGAGATGCGTACAACCGTGAGACGGTTCCCCTTGTCAATCATCGATCCGATGGGTTGTGCAAAGAGAATCGCCGCGCCGCTGCGTACCAGGGCGTAGACGGACATGGGAAGCAGGGTATCGGGAAAGATAGAGGCCAGGAACAAGACAGCCGCGAACTCGAAGAGACGCGAATTCCATGTCGACAGGAAATGCGAGATATACAAGTGAGCCTGGAGAGTCGCCGGAACGTCCTCCGGAGCCTGGCCGCTCGGTTGAGCCGTCGCGATCATGGCCGGCATTAGCTCGGGAGTAGGTTGGGTAGCCTCTATCATACCGAGCCGACAGGCACCCCCGACGGCTTTGCCGCGGGGGTTCTGCCAAGCCTGAAGTTCAATCGAGCCTTCAATTGTAGTATCGTGGTTGATCTCGAGCGGTGTAGTGCGCGGAAACGGATTTTGTGCAGTCATCGCGGTCGTTCCCAAGCCAAATTTCTGGCTTTGAATTAGGCTCAATGGTACTGACAGCGGAACTTCAGATGGTGGCAAGAAAAGCTTGTGTCACCAGAGGGCAGGAGACTATAAGTTCGCCCTTTTGTGTTGATTACAACAGTTCCTTCGACTTAGCAGATATCTACTTGTATGTTTACGGTAAGGCGCGATTTATTGAAACGTAGAAGTGGGATGATCCGGAAACGGCCTACCCGGTTAGCATCCTTCGAAGGGCAACGGGACGTCAGAGTAACAATATTCTTAGGCTAGGTCCAATATCTGCTCATCATTACAGAATAGGCCAATAGCAAGGAGGGGGATTCATTGCCACTTACTCTTTAGGGCAACGGCCCGTAGCTATTACCGAGATTTTGCTACCGACGCCTTGTGGGCCATTCATAGGATAGTACCATCACTATATAGTTTTACCCGTGCGGCCACAACTTAGCACTTAACTTCTATTCATACTTATTAGCTTGTATCATGAGTTTTGTTCTTCTCCTTTACTCAAATGGGAACGGCATTTTCCAGGCTGCGCAACATGATATGAGCAACTTAAATAGAAAAGACACGGTCTGGTCCGGCAAAACGTGTAAAGCGAGGTCGACCGAGGTATTGCCGGGATCAAGTCAGCAGACAGTTCTGTGTGATTACATAATAATATCCAATCTAGGGTATCTGGGGAAAGGTACAGATATGTGCGCCGCCTATTTGCCCCTATTCTCGCCCCTTTCCGGGCCTCTTTTCTAACCCCTATTCCAACCCCCTATTCGAACCCCCGATTCCAACCTTTAAATACACCCATTTTACGATACTAACGAGGGATAAAGCATCAAGTACCCTGTTGGCTGTTATTATAAATGAATTTTAGCCAAAAGTATTACCGATAAACAGTTAGTTTCCAATGGCGGAAATAATTCCCCCTCGTTATAGTAGGGTTAGATATGATAGAATTCCGTTCTTATCTCGGCCTTTCTATTCTACTAGCCGTACTCTAGCTCTACTCCATCTAAATATCCTCGCCTCTGATCGTATAATCAAACTAGTTCAATTTCTGCACGTGATCTCAATGGTTTCCATAGCGCGTCCTCAATTCCGGCTTGATCTACCATCCAGAAATATCCAGCCCTCTCATTCTGTGGCGTCAAACTCGCAACTTGTTTCCAACCGAGGCTATGTAGTTGCTTGCCAGCTACATATAGATGAACATGGGTATTCCTGAACCCCAAACTTGGAACACAGAGAAGTCCCTCGGCACTCTCGTCAAGGTTTGCGACATCCGGGAGACAATGGCCCTTTCAGTGGCCAAGCTTGAAGTGGGGGATTTGACGGATTAACCTGATAGCTCTGATAGGCAAGTCTGAAGTTGTTTCCCGTCTGGCATCTGCCTTGGTGGCATAAAGTTCCAGATCCTTCCAACCCCCTCCGGCGAACTGGCGAGGCCGTCCTCACACACATAGCTTGTGCGAGATACGACCGTCGACTGAGGTCCATGACCAGATGGGGATGTCCCGATGAGGTCTCGTCTTAGGTGACCGCTCCAGTGTCCAGTGTAGATCGAACTCCAAGGCTTCCCACCACAGTCCAGCAATGAACTCGAAGAGAATGAATCTGACAAGGTCTTCAACAGCCGCTAGTTTTTCGTGTGAAATGTCAAGTCGCGAGTGGAGCACTGCTCAACTGTTTTGTACCAATAGTTATGGAACTCAATCATCTCCGCGGACGCTTCGCCTTTAAAGTGCAGAAGTGTTTCGAACGCTCCGCGCAGATCCGGTCGGGACGACTCGATGATGTCTCCGTACCAGGTTTTGAACAAAAGTATTCGTGGTTTGCCTTCGAGTTCCTGTGATAGTCAGATAGGTCAGAGAAGTCTAAAGATTTGGAAGACGTTCGAATAGCTAGATCTCGGGTTCCAGCGCACCACCGTTTGGTTGACCCAGCGACACCCTCGCGCTGGACGTGTTATTGATCTGGTGCATATATTTGGTACCCAAAAGTCCTCGTTCGACCAATGGACATCTCGGACAGTCCAGGAAGAAGTTCGAAGGTCAGGAGGCGAAATTGTGGTAGAGAGGGTCGAGAGGGTGGTTGAGGGCCGACCGGCCGTTGCATTCTCCCATCCATGCATAGATGTCTTCTCTTGCGGTACCGCTAGCCAAACCCATCGGCGCTAGACGCTTGCATCTCATTACTTTCAAATAGAACCAGGCCATCCCAGAAGTGTAAGAACTGTGATGCAAGCACGCGTTCTTGGAAAGCCCAGGCTGGTGTACTCAGCCCCGTCTGTTCGACGCTCTTCGCTAAGAGATCGGCAATCACAGTGTCTTGCCTTTCAAGGCTGTAGCGTCTAGTGATATGCTTCCTCGTTGGCGCAGATGATAGCCGCCAGCAAATGCCACCTGAATAGAAAAGGAGCCGCCTTCTGAGTCCTCAGACGTTGTTGCTGATAAGACGCATGACGCGTTTGCATAGACGAGATCCATTGTGAGGGCCTCCTTTGACCAGTCCTCTTTACCTTCCTGCTGTTGAAGTATGCCATAGAGCGTCGATCCCATAGATAGCGTATCCCAAGACCTCCCGTTATCAGCATAGAATGGCGATGGGTCTTATCCCACATGGAAAATGCAGTAGGCTGCTTCATAGCCGCCATGTTTTCGCCAAGAAGACCTAGCCTTCCCTAGCGGCCCCAGCGGTAACTTAATGCAACATAGGCGGGGATTGGTGTCAGTAGCTCTAAGGTCACACAACTAGGTGCACATTTAATCTTGAGGCCAACATTGATCAGCCACGTTGGGCGGAACTCCCTTTCAGTGCGTTTCATGAAGTAAGTTCCGCAGCTGTTATGATCCCCTCTGCACTGCTGAATCTGCATTCGAGCCATGCCATAAAGTTGGCTGTCACACTTACTAGGTAGCAGCTGCAGAGCTCTTGAGGGATTGATATTGACAATAAGCGATAACTAGGAAGCTAGGAAGCGGTGATCCCATTTGTGTGGGCGATCCACTGATATAGGGCTTCGGCAGGGAATAACCTTGTTCCGTATGATCCCTGAAGCTGTTAGGGGGGCCTTTTCTATGACAGAATGCCATTGACCAGCGGGCGGGCGCCCAGGGTAGAACAGCTCTGCACCACGCGGTGATGTCGGGGACAGCCCAGGCGGTAGAGCTCCTCTTTAACTACGGTACCTCGGCGCTGGCGACCGACGCAGGCGGACACGACGCCCTCCACCACGCCCTCACCTCTGCGGA
The DNA here is from genome assembly GCA_004155935.1 of Monosporascus sp. GIB2. Lineage (NCBI taxonomy): Eukaryota > Fungi > Ascomycota > Sordariomycetes > Xylariales > Monosporascus > Monosporascus sp. GIB2. The sequence goes on along the minus strand of QJNV01000350.1, from coordinate 20,692 downwards.
GAAGCTCACCTCCGATGCGAGGCCGATCGAGGACCACGTCGAGATCATGGAACAGCTCACCAAAGCCGCCTCCCGCGAGTGGCCGGCCGACCAGGGCGTCTGCGCCGTTGAGCTCGCGTGTGCTGATGACAAGCTCCTGAGCTCCCTCTTAGACAGCGGCCTTGGCCCCAGTACGATGTTCAAGAGTGCGCCGTTGCTTCACCACACTTTGGGGGCCGGGAACAAGGGTGTCGTGGAGATGCTGGTTAGGAAGGGGGCGTTTGTTGGTGCGAGGAACAAACCAAGCGGTGAGGGTCAGGGAGAGGCTGTTACGGGCGTGGAGCTGGCCATTAACCTGGGAGCGCACGACTCGGCGCGTTTGACGGCACAGCTGGGGAAGTTCGAGAAGGAGGAGAATCGCGTGTCGGTGAAGGATGTGGCCGCAATGACTAAGAAGGCAAGGAAGTGAGGAGGAAAGTGTAAGTTGCTGGGTGGTTCGGGGTATACAGATGCGGGAAGAGCAGCTGCATAAGGCCGCGATATACGTAGTGATTTCTGCTAACTTGACTATACAGCACCAACCAAATTGGTTAATAGTAGGCGAGACGAGGCTAGGAGCCTGAAGTATATATGTCGACTAGATGTCCCTTTTATAATTCCGTGGGATGTGCATGTGATGCCCTTTGCACAACCATAATCTGTGTAGCCTAATTATCCCCTTGACTGAACACCACTCTGTCGATATTGGGTGGGCCTGATAAGAAGAGTGAACCCTAATTTTCGTGACCAAGAAACCCCACTGCAGACTCAGGGGGACATATCCATGTTCAATCCCAATCCGAGTCCCAATTCCTCTCGATATCCAGCTCTGCGACCTCGTCCCTCTATCACACCGTCAGCAAATTATTACCGAGACTTTTTAATTAATACCGTTGATAAAATTACTATGATTACGGATATTTCAAAAGCAATGAGTTGGGCATCTACCGAGTAAATGGCCACAAGTATATGGACCTTTGGGGGGGTTCGGCGTTTCCAAGTAGCCTCTGACGAAAAGGAACTTCAACCCCTATCTCAGTGATGGGCATTGGAACCATTAGTACCATTCAATATGGAGCGCCAGCAAGGTTCGACGGCGGTTTCAGGGCTCTCCTAGGCGCCACCCTGTCAGCCTGGTTCGGCTCCCCTTTTGCCCCAGAACACCTAAATAATGTTCGCTAAGAACTAGAACCACGTGACTCCCCCCGTTAGTTACAACTATATTGCCCACGCCCGACACCTTGACCGTGATTCTTAGGAATAGGGTTTCTCACTAGGCTCACTTGCACACAGACCATTTCTAGCCTCTTGGCCTCCTCTGCCAACGATCAAAATTCGACCACGACCAGCCCAATCTCCAGTTCCACCTACCATAACCATCCATTTGTGCCACACGTCCCATATCGTCAACTTCGAACACGGCTGCGACTATCATACATTATTTTGCCCTTAGTCGCCGACTACGCTTTCGCCCTTATACTCATCAATCAGGGTGTTGACAGTTGAAGTTGGCCTTCCTCATCGACTTCTCTTCTGTACACGAAAAATACACTGCCCCTATACTCGTCGACCAGTAAGTATCCGACCACACATCTCCACCTGCGACGACTTGACTTCATATATACTCGTCGAATATACCGCAGTTGTACTCGTCCACTCGACTACATATATATACTTAACGAATAGGCTGTCGACGGCTGCACTTTCAGTTTCTTCGACATCTGAGTTCCTCTTATATTCGGCGAATTCGTCATACAAATATTCGGCGACCAATTCGCATCTATACCCAGAGACACAGCTTCATAAATTTGTCGACCAGTCTCTTGACGACTGCACTTCTGTTATTGTCGTCGAATCACTGCACCTATAAACGTCGACGAGGGTTGATGCTAACTACGCGACTTTACTTCCCCTGTACTCGTGGACAAGTGTACGTCATCCCCTATTAATTTTCTCACGATATTGTTCATGCTGTCACCGTCACCGAAGATTCTAGTGTCAAATATTGAACGAATCCTTTGCGAAATCACACTCGCGGTCTTCGAAAACACTCATCCCAAACGACTCTCTAGAAATCTCTATAGGCTCTCTCATTAGCCTAGTCTCTCACGTTCACCCCCAGAGCAGGTCTACAATCCTCACTTCTCTTCCTGGAAATATTGATCACGTCGCAACTGCCCTTGTGAACATTAAGCTTTTTGCTAAGCTTTCTAGTTGGGACTTATCGTTGACGCTAGTCTATTCGCCCCCCTTAGGTGTTACTCGGTCCCTCTTTTGCCATTTCGACAGCCTTGGCACCTGCCAAGGAAACTGGCACTCGTTACCTAGTTGCCTTTCTTCATGTCAACGACTGCACCGTCATTGCCATCTTCAGTCGAGTCTCTGTAACAGCACAGCTATCATTGATGCCATACCTTATCAACCTGTTCAAGCTGTCCTCTACTGTAAGTTACTGGCAATGACTGCGTCAAGTCATGGTTGTACAACACTTTGATGAGTAGCTAACACCTGCTACCTTTAGGCTTCACTGTGCGTACTACCGATAACTCCTTCGTTGTCATCAAGTACTTCCTGACCAACGTCTTCAGGCTTTAGAGCTCCTGTAAGTCACTAGAACAACCGCCTTATCGTTGACAGGATCCTGAAAACGAGCTGCATGCCTTCAGCACGCATTGCATTCAATTGCAAAGATGAACGGGGAGAATTCAAATCAGAGAGGAGGCTTTGCCTGGCAGCGCGTCACTGCAAATCCCATGGAGAGGAGACTCTATGAGGACCCGTTCAATTTCCGGGAGGCTACCCTAGGCGAGGGCGCCCCAGACTCTGTACTATCAAATGAGACCTTTGCACCCCAGTATGGTGGATACCGTCGGGATGGCACTCGGCCGATAACCTCAGCAGAACAACACGGAATTCCTGCTGTTCCCGCAAGCAACCCAGCCGACGCTCCTGTCTTTTCCAGTCGCCAAGGCAGCGCAGCTGTTGTCGCCAGTCCTCAAGGTTACACAGCTGTTGCCGCTAACCCCCAAGGTGACACCGCTTCCTCTACGCTTCCCTGGAACGAGAATCGCGAAATACAGAGAGCAGTAAATTATGGTGGTAACAGGACAGTAGCCCAACAATTCAAAATGTGGGATATCCCAGATAATATGAATACTGCACTCTGGATCACCGGACTCCCAAGTGACTGCACGCATCAGGATTTACTTGCCCAGATTCGAGGTATTGGCAAGGTGTACTCGCTTCACATCAACAAACCCATTTATGGACCGGATCCCACTAGACCGTTGAAACCAAACTGTGCCGCTTCGCTTGCATTCTTTACCACTGAAGCCGCGCAAGTCTTCCTCCAGCGCTGCAAGCTCGCTCCTTTTAGGGTCAAAGGCCGTCGCGCTTTCGTCCGACCAAACCAAAATAAGGTTGCGCCTTACCACGACTATGGGGTGTCTCGCGTCCTAATCATTCAGGGATTGCGCGAATATGTGACGGTAGAGTGGCTCGCCTGTTACCTGAAGGAGGTCGTCGGGGTGTTCTGGGATACAGACAGAACGTTTTTGCAAGAGATCGGAGCAGAAAACAGGCTGGAGTGGCACTTTGGCTCATGGAAGAGCCAGGCGGAAGCTGCTCATCGCGCCATCTATAACAACCTCGGCGAATTGATGACCGTCTCGTATGGCATTGACCCGTGCGAGTAATAGTCCCTTGAAGATGCAACCGCCATCCATGAGGGAATCCCGCACTACGAACCCGAACTGCGTTCAGAGAGCGCTTGTTTCACATCTATCGACATTGAAAACGGAATTGAAATCAAGGGTGCAAGAACTTACGGCTGAGAAATGACCAACGGACAGAGATGCTTTGGCACTGGAAAACAACGCCGAGATTAAGTCTCGGGCTAAACACGAAATCGGTTGGAAAAAAGAAATCGAATTCAGGGGCATTACGGAAAGCAGCTCTTAGGAATGATTTCGAAAGCACCTTGATGCAGGGATAGCTCAGCGCTGTGTTTAGAATGCGAAGATACCCAATACACCAATGCTAATCTGTGATTAAACATGCGTTTCGTAGTGATGTCTTTGCGTCTTGGTCTCCATACTGCCATCGGGGAGCAGTCTGCGTCTGTAGAGGCTATAACGCATGGGTGTAACTAACCTTAGCCGCGACAAAATAGCCCGCTAGAACGAGGGCGTAGGGCGAGCGTACTCTAAGCAACAAGGTCAAGGCTTCGCTTCGGATCAGGGAGTATCCCGAGCAGTCTTAAGTTGATAGAGACTGATATTGCAATGTGTTCATTTGTCATGAAACGGAGGGAAGGTGCCTAGGGGGTGAAAAATGAGGGCATAGAAGCTGGATGATGAGCCATCCTAAAAGCCTGGGACCTGAAGCTGCTTTATATAGTCATACCGCACATTCCACAGCCGTCCCCTCATGCACTCATGACCCATGTCAATCTATCTTAATAAGCTTAATTATACCTAAAGCTGAGGATTTCGGCTCCGCGATACTATAAGTATGAAACCCGGATCTGCCTTTTCATGCAAGGTTCTCCATTCTCCTATAGTTTTCTCTTACGAATTAAAGACTGTGGCCATATCAAAATTGTATGACTTGTTAATCCCAGTCAGTAAGCGAAGTTCCTAGGCAATAACCTCGATTGACTAGCCATACCTGAATTCCTCCCCTTTCTACATTGCTACGGCACCTGGCTCAGGCATGCATATATCTTGAATGATAAGCCTTACGCCGGGTGTCCGCGCCCGAAGGAAGAGAATGCAATGTTTGTCAGGCCAGTTGGCAAGGACCCAATGGACGAAAAAGACATCAGCTCGTAGGATTTGGGGTGCGAATAAATCGCAAGCCATAAACTGCACCCTTGCTTTAAGGTCATTTGGCACATCGGCCGCTGCATTTTCGACTATCGGACCCATGTCCTGGACGATAATATTGAAAGTGTCGAAACACCTGGCTGGTTATGTGGCGATGTGGCCTTGTGCTCCACCGATATCGACGACTTGCATCTGCCCGAGAGAAGCCCAATCGTAACAATCCGTAAGACACAAGGGAGCATATTGCGGACTAGCTGCGAAGGACTCCATAGCGGTCGCGAAGCGTGCTGCTTGCCTTGGGTCGTCTTCCAAGATGTCATGTATCCATTCCGTCGTCAACGGGAATCCCTGGATGATATGATTAAGCGGTATATGTTAACTATTGGCGCCCACATGGTATCAAACTAGCGAGCTGAAGAACTGGAGCGGGTTGTCGTCTCATGTGGCTCGGAAGGCGATGACCATTTCTGCAAAATATCGACCATGTAATTATAAGGCGATGTGGAGTTCAGTTGGCAAGATCGTTTCGAGTGTTACCCAGCTCAAAACTAGCAGGCCATATCTCTTCGGCCCCGACTCTGAGCCAGTTATGTTCTTCGGAGCGGGCTAGCATTTTGAGGCTCTGGTATAGGTTACCATGGCAAGCGTAGGCTCACAATATATGTGCGTTGCCATGGCATATCGAAGGTGGCAAACGATCGGCTCAGACAGTCCTGTTTTCTTACCGATTTCTGCAGAGGAGGTTTGACTTCCTGGAGGAATCATGCGCGCAATCCCGAAGTGCTCGGTCGCCTCTAAGGGGCTAGAGTTATTATGCTGTGCTTATCAGTTGCCAGATGGACCCAAAGATTGGTGGCGCCTTCCTCCCATATTTTTTGACTAAAGCCACAGACTCCAAACGCAATCCGCAAAGCCCCGCTGTGGATCGAGGACAAATGCCGTGAACGACTATAGCTTCCTCCAGCAATAAGTGCGGTGTATCTTCATCGAAAGACGGAGGTGGTGCACCGTTCTCAAGAAGGATCTGGTGTAACTGGATGGTCGCATCGCCGATGGCTGCTGCAAGTTGCAGAATACGCAGAAGAGACTTGGACGAGGCCACATCGACCTAGAGGAGAGGGTTCATCAATGGGCTAGACACATCTACGTCCTAACCTAACATGGCATATAGTGGCTCAGTGGGGGTAGCTAACTCAAAATAACCCTGTGACTTGGTACAGGCGAGCTAAAAGTCGAGATTGGTAGCATGTCGGAGAAAAGGCCTCATAACTCAGATGCTCCCTGCCGCCTTAAGCCTTGGGAAGTTACATAGGGGCTGTCTGATCCGGATTGTTTCATGTTAGCGTAGCCAAGCAACAACAGCGCGCTAGTTCATAGAACACTGCTGATGTAAAATCATTATATCGGGTGGCTCCTATAGACTGTACATAAGACCTGGTCAAGTCATCCCACATAACAACTACGTAGTCATATAGGTGTAGTATCTGATATCGACGCTTTAGTACGTCACCATGGATGGCGGGATGATATTTGTTTTCTTGGCTTCTATGAAAGGTAGGTGTCATGATTGTTCTAACTTTATGAATCCAAGACTGCTTTATAAAGTGAAGCGCCCGATAGAAGATCGCTCGAGAAACAATCGCGACTAGGCCTACTAACTTAATTCTTGTACGGACCGAACTCTCTCTCGGCATTATGAGATTCCTGCAAGCCTGGTTGGCAAACAGCGAGAATCGGGAAGACAGTTTCGACTCATCTGGACGACTTTGTTATAGTCTGGAGCTTCTGTACTCTGCAGCTGATCAACTACTGTCTCCATTGGTGTTCGACCAATTTGGGTCTGGCCGGAGTCTTCGATGAGTCACGGAATTCCGAACTATCCTGGAAAGTCGTCGGAGACCGATGTTGATAATTGACTCTTCGGGGTCACACCCCTAGGTCCGTCCTTGAGTCATCGAACAACCGCAGCTTAGCGGCAATCTACGCCAAGTCTCCTATGCATATTGCAGTCCCTAGAGTCCCAGATGGACGGATCCGAATGCAGCAAAGTGCCCGAGCAGTAAATACGGTGACAACTTTAGAACATGATTTTGTCAACAGGATTGTGAGCTGAAAGGCCAGTGCATACGCTAAGCTCAAGTTAATCTGCTGAATTATATTGAACCGTCCAGCCTCCAACAATATACTGAGCAAAAAGCCGAATATTAACATATTTTGTCAGGTAACCCCCCCAAGGTGGAACCAACGCTATCACTATACTGAAGTTTTAATTCATATGAGTAATTGCTTATTCGGAATTAACTAATACATAGAACTTGTCATGTAGAAAGATTTTACTTGTAATAAACATAATAAAATAATAAAAATCATTAATTTAAAGTTGCTTAATGAAAATACCTAACTAGGATATTAAACTTACCCCTACCACGTAGTAATGCGCCCTTTTGTCTTGGCTATTGACACGATTGCGGGGGTTATGTGGATCGCTCCTGCTACTCCACACTAAGCTCCGAGTCCCTATAGGCGGCCGGGATAACGCGACCACATGCAGCACTGGAGTAATAATCACATAGGAGGAGTCACGGCCTAGCACATTTCTGCTCATTGGGTGGCACTTCTGGCCGAGGAACGGAGCGCCAGCTACGTTATTGAAGTAACCCATATGATTCGTTATATAAGGGAGTGATGACTTTCAAGTCTTCGCCCCTTAACCTTATCCCATTACTCTGCAGACAAAGTAGGGGAATCCAGACTCATCAACTTCCAGAGTCAGAAATCAAGATGGGGTCTAACAGTTCCGACAAGGATTTGCCCGAATTCGGTCCAGGACTGCTACAGCACTTTCTTATTGAACCCGGTTACCGGAATCTTAATAATGGTATGTGGCCCCCGGGGGGGCTGGGGGAGAGAAAGGCAAGTGGCTGGCTGACATAATGGTGCAGGGTCATTCGGGACTATCCCGCGAGCCATCCAGGAGGAGCTACGTCGTTATCAGGATCAGGCCGAGGCCAAACCCGACAGCTTCATACGCTACGAGTTGCCGACAAAGATCGACGAGGCTCGGAAGGCCGTCGCGGAGCTCCTAAATGCTCCCACAGACACCGTAGTTTTCGAGCCAAACGCCACGACGGCAGTCAACACTATATTGAGGAACCTTACCTGGGACGATGACTGCAGAGACGAGATTCTCTATTTCAACTCCGTCTACGGCGCCTGCGGAAAGACGATCGACTATATAGTCGATTCGAACGCCGGCCGCGTCGCATCCAGGGAGATCCCGATCGCCTATCCTTGTGAAGATGACGAGATCGTTTCGGCATTCCAAGCGGCGATTCAGCAAAGCAAGTCGAAAAGCAAGAGGCCCAAGATTTGTCTGTTTGACACGGTCTCGAGCCTTCCAGGGGTACGCTTCCCCTTCGAGAAGTTGACCGAAGCATGCAAGGAGGCTGGGGTCCTCAGCCTTGTCGACGGGGCGCAAGGCATCGGAATGATCGACATCGACCTCACTTCGCTGGATCCCGACTTCTTCCTGACGAACTGCCACAAGTGGCTGCACGTGCCGAGAGGGTGCGCGATTCTCTATGTGCCGTTCCGGAACCAGGTCCTCATTACGTCAACAGTGCCCACGTCGCACGGCTATGTGTCCAAGACCAACAAGCGATTCAATCCGCTGCCGCTGAGCAAAAAGTCAGGTTTCGTCACAAACTTCGAGTTTACGGGGACGACGGACAGGGCCCCATACATCTGCGTGCCTGCTGCACTGAAATGGCGCAGAGATTTCCTAGGTGGCGAGAAAAGGGTGATGCAATACACGCAGACGCTGGCTAAGGAGGGTGGTAAGAAAGTAGCCCGCATCCTCGGCACGGAAGTTCTGGACAATCCGTCGGGCACTATGTCGAACTGTAGCATGACCAACGTGGCATTGCCACTCAGATTCGTGAATGCTGACGATATGCTCGAGACCGGAGGCTCGAGCAGCGAGCTCAAGTTTCCAGCCGGGGACGCACAACAAGCCAGAGAGTGGATGGCGAAAACACTGATCGATGACTACAGGACCTTCCTCCCAATCTTCGAATATCGCAACCGTTTCTGGACGAGGATTAGCGCCCAGGTCTATCTCGATATCAGGGACTTTGAATGGATTGGACAGACTCTACTTGAATTATCCAGGAGGGCAGCTGCAAGGGAGTATAAGAACTCGTAAACGCGTTCAATGGGCATCATGGATTTCAATGTGTTTAGAAAGCTAAAGTCGACCAGGTCCATCATGGCATCACTACTAAATATAGCCAGACTTACAGTTCTTAATATTACTCGCTGCTTCAGTTGGAATGGAGGTAGCTAGATGTCATACCTCTATCATATATGGCTGAGTAGCACCCAGGGCACGTGGTCTAGTCACTAAGTGAGAAGTTACTGCAGCCACCATGGCATGCGTCGGTCATGCTTCGCCGCAATATTCCGTCCCCCGCGCCAGTTCCCCGGAAAATCTTAGCACTGGCCGGGTTGCATTCGCAGGCCTTCTTCGAGTGAATCAAAGTGCCTGGAGCTCACTCAAATAACAAGTGCGGGGCCTGTCGTAGGGAGACATAGATCGACGCAAAGGCCGACCAGGGTATCTCCTATTAGTACTATTGCATGGACTGTGGGATTGTGGGTGCCATAACGAGCCGGCCGGTTGATCGCATAAGTAGCCGGAATGGAACGGGATGTGAATCTGGATTCTTTTCGGCTACGGCGCGAATATGCGAGTTCGCCGGATCCTGTGGGAATAGGGGCAACTAGGCAACCCACCCCTCATTGTGTCTATAGTTGAGTACCCATGGCCAATCGTGGAGTACAGAATACATCGGGTACTGAACCATTATCCTGGAGCAATCCTATTTGGGCTATATTTTTATTTTCCTAAGCACCTTGAGAGCTGTCAGCTTCCTAGCAACTTGTATGTAATCCACCTATACCCCCTTAATTCCTGCCCCCAGCTAATTCACCTAATTTTTTATCTGTTTTTCCACGTTTTTAAACATTACTAGCATTCTAATAACACAACTGTTACACTTTAACATTACATAAAGTGTGACATATTATAACAATATAAAGAAATTTATTAACTCTTTATTAGCTTACGACCTTTTTAACCTTTTTAACCTTTTTAAGCTTCTTATGTTTTAATTTCCTTTAGGATATCGTTAATATTATGATAATCATAAAAATTAAGGTTAAAAGCTTTATTCCGGCTTTATCAACGCGTTGCCGTTTCAAACCCCTTAATTGAACACAATTTTATGGGGAAAGAAAAGCCAGCGTGGGACGGGAGGCTGTCTTAGACGACGCATCAACCGAGGGACAAAAAAGGCATCGAAAATGTCATTTCCCAGCTGCGGGAAACCACATGGTTTGAGGTCTTAACGTCTCTGAGGGTTTTTTTTTTTAAAAAAAAAGGGGGAGGGGGAGGGGCAGGGCATACGGGAAGGACATAAGACCTTTCGTCATTTCGTTCTTATGCCGAGGAACGCTTTCCACTTCATTTCAGCAACGAGGTGAGCTATCGCACTATCGGATCATCTGCAATCCAAGGCATATGTTTCGGAATCTCAGGCTGTTATTTTTTTAGTATCAGGTTTGCGATATCACGGGAGCTAGCATCAGTTTCATGATCACCGTAAACGGACTCCATCCAGCCACGCATGGGCGTCATTACCTTGAAGAAGTTCGTACAAGTGTATGCCTGCTTCTCCAGCTTCGAGAGGAAGCAACCTTTCTGAGGCGCAGGGACACTAAGTTATACAAACACATTTTACTTCCATTACCAACAACTACGTCCTAACTCGCTGTCGATCAGCCACAATGCGTCTTTGCGTTTGCCTTTACTAATACGCTCTACTGTATAATCGACACTTCGAGGGAGGAAAGAAAGAGAAGCAATTGACCAGGTCTCGCGGGCGTGATCCGAACGATGACCGAGACTGGAGTCCGCGCCGAGCAAGATAATTCTTCATTGGGTTGTCGAGCAGCGGCCAAATATGCGACCCGTGCATACCACACTGAAGCATATACACCTGAGGAAGGGTTTGTTATCAGGTTGACCGCTACAAGGTCCCAGATGGAAGGAATGGACGGTGGCACCTCCCTAAGTACATGCAAATACACCTGTAACCAAAAGAGAAGGCTATCCGAGGCAACCATAGGTGGTCCTTTAAGTGGAGCAACAGATGGGCCCCTAATGTATCGGCCTTCAGCTAAGTCCGACACCAAAGACCCAAAGAAATCACACCGCGTCAGGATCACCTGCAGGGACGAAAAAAAACGCAAGACAGTAAAGCGAGTGGCGGAAACAAAACCACCCAACTCAGCTCGCCGTTATGACTACCTGTCCACCGGAGATACCATCTGCCTTAGCCGAGACGGTAATTTGGCCCTTCGCCCCCGCATTCGCCTTCACAATCGCCAGCGCAAGCCCCGAGAACGCCTTACGACTCGCGCTCGGGAAAGCCGTCATATCGGTTGGGTCTCCGTTGTCCGTTGACACCAGCTTCCCGGGCCCGGTGACGCTGAAGGTGATGGTGTTGTCCGCGCGCGGCACCACCGTCCCGCTGGCATCCGTGACCGCCACGCTCACGTACGCCAGGTCCAGCCCGTCACCGGCGATGCTCGCGCGGTCGACCGTGACGTTCAGCGCTGCCGCGTTGCCGGCCGTCTTGCGTGTGTCGACGGCCCACTGGGCGCCATTTTTGTAAGCTACAGCCCGCAGGTCGCCGGGACTATACCTAACGCTATCAAAGCGGAAGCGGTAGACGGACCGGCCGGGACGCTTCTGGCGGCCGGCGGAGATGCCGTTGACGAAGAGCTCGACCTCATCTGCAGAGCTGAAGATGTGCACGGGCGTGATCTGTCCGACGCGATCGGGCCAGGTCCAGTGCGGGAGGATATGAACCATGGGGAGGTCAGGCCGCCAGCGGGCCTGGTAGATGTAGAAGCGGTCCTTCTTGAAACCGGCCAGGTCGACGATGCCGAAGTAAGAGCTACGCGCGCCGCCGTTGCCGCCGTAGGGGGTTGGCTCACCGATATAATCGAAACCGGTCCACATAAACTCGCCGGCCACGAAGGGGAAGTTGTCTTGTGCTGCGAAGACATTGTCTGGGCTTCCACCCCAGCCCGGGTTGTAGAGATCGTAAGCGCTGACCCACTTACGACCGCTGTCGGCCCCACCGTTGCTGCTGTACCCGGCGTTGTTACTGCTGGTCACGGGGAAGAGGTAGGTACCGCGGCTGCTGATGCAGGACGCCGTCTCCGTGCCCAAGATCATCTTGTTTGGGAATTTGCTGTGGAAACTACCGTAGGCGCCGTACTCGCCCTGGTAGTTCAGACCTTCGATGTCGATCACATTTGCCAGCGCTGCCGTTTCCGGGGCCGAGTTCATGGCCGAGGTGGACTTGCGCGTTGGATCTTCGAACTTGACAATATCCTGCAGCTCCTTGCCCTCTGCGCCGCCCAAGCTGCTCGATTGCTCCGGGATCTCGTTGCCAATGCTCCAGGCTATGACTGAAGGGTGGTTCCGGTCTCGCCGCACGAACGCTCGCATGTCTGGCTCATGCCAATCGGAGTAGAGGAGGTGGTAGTCGTTGGACGTCTTGCCCTGCGACCAGCAGTCGAAGGCTTCGTCAAGGACCATAAAGCCCATGCTGTCGGCCAGATCGAGAAACTCTGGTGCAGGTGGATTGTGTGACGTCCGCAGAGCATTTGAGCCCATCTCCTGCAGGGTCTGCAGTTGGCGCTGAGTCGCCCTGAAGTTGAAGGCGGTGCCAATAGAGCCTTGGTCGTGGTGGTTGCACGTCCCCTGCACACGCACGCGCTGGCCGTTGATCAGGAGGCCATTGTTCGCGTCGTACGTGATGGAACGAATGCCGAAGCGGGTCTCGTAGGTGTCGATAACGGTGCCGCTGGCGGAAAGGGTCGTAACGGCCACGTAAAGGTTCGGCATCTGGCCGGGCGGTGGACCCCAGAGGCGAGGATTGGAGATGGTGGTTGATCCGCTGACTGACTGCTTCTTACCGGCGTCGACGCTCAGGGTAGTTGCCTTGAACGAGGCTATCACGGCTGTCCCGGCTTCCCCAGTACTCCGATCGATTGTATAGATATTCGTGCTCACGTTGACCTGTCGAGTCACATTGCCCAGGTTCTCGACCTGCACCGCCAGGTTCACAGTCGCCGAGTTCGCAGACACGGAAGGAGTCGTGATGTATGTGCCAAATTGCGGTACATGCGTCTTGTCCACCTTGACAAGCCACAGGTTCCTGTAGATGCCGGCGCCGGGATACCAACGCGAGTTGTCCACCGGGTTATCCAGCCGCACGGCGAGTATGTTGTTTCCGGCCTTCAGGAACGGCGTCAGGTCCAAACGCCATGAGGCGTACCCGAACGGCCAACCACCTAGCAGGTTCCCGTTCAGCCACACCGCGGCGTACGACATAGCCCCGTCTACATCGAGGAAGATGGACTTGCTCCCGTTCACGTCGTTCGCCGTTACAGTGAGGTTTCGCCGATACCAACCCACCCCGTTCGTTGGCAGCCTGCCCATACCACCGCTGATGCCCGGCGCGTTGAACGGGCCCACAATAGCCCAGTCATGAGGCAGGTCGACGCTCTGCCAGCTGGCATCGTTGAACGACGCCTGGACGTACTGAACATTGTTGCCGGGAGGTGTTCCTGACGGAACTTGGTGCTTGGCACCATTGATGATGAAGTCGTTAGCCAAGGGCAACATCCATGGCTTAAGCATGTTATACGACAGCGAGTCCGGGTTAGATGTGAAGCGCGAGAACTTCCACCCGGCATTGAGGCTGCTGCGGTCGCGGCCCGGGGTCGCCGCTGCCGAGGCCCATCCGGCCGCTGCTAAGAACAGAAGTGGTGACAAGATGAACATGACGCCAGTGTCCCCGGAACTAGTAGAAGCACATATGTGGCCACGGTCAAGACCCCGCAAAGTCCCTGATATAAACAATGTTCTACCTATTTATGTTCTACTCATACATGTCGCGGCTGCTAGACATAATACCTAGAACGTTCGGCACAGTGCGCCGGCCTCAATGCGGTATTCGCCCCCTCATCTCCGTAGCGGTACACCGTTGGTGGACTAAATGAAGCCGCCGGCACTTATATAGATATTTAAAGTGAAAACTGAAAAGGGCACACTAAAGAGAAATATACTTTTTCCCAGTAGAAGCTAGTGACTTACCGTAATACTACAGTACCGTTGAATTCACCAAAAGAACATTGCACCAAATGCCTCCTCTTCGCGACAATTATAACAAGTTGAGACGGGTTGCAGCAATAACAGGAATAATTCGCGGGATTTGCCGACCGATCGTGGTCCAAACATAGCATGACTCCTATATAATAGTAGAGCTAGAGCAAAGAGAAGTGACTCACCCGCGAGTTGCGCGCTGGCGAGGTGGCATTTCAGTAATCAATTGGGTTGCGCTGTATACGTCGCTTCCTGGCCTTGTGGAGCGTCGTCAGGTCCGATCACACAGGACGTGAGTGTGCCGAGCGATGGATCAGTTGCTTACATCGGCGTCGCTGCAATAAGAACCCAAACCCGCTGCAACTGCGGGTGCGGGGAAAGTCTCCATCAGAGCAAAACAGACCCGTCGGTTTTAGAAACTGCTAAGCTATATGTTCGTTGTATAGATCCGCCGGGGGCCGTCTGCAGGGGCGCTTAAGTTGGCCACCCCTTTCACGCACTACCATCTTCACGCACCAGATCTTTCCGAAATGTTATATTCTATTAACTTAGTAACTTAAACGCCTATTAAAAATATATAAATAGGTTATAATATACTCTTAAACTACGTTATTTATAAAAATAGTACAAATATAAATTATGTTATGGCCTGAGCGACGTAACAGTAAGCGCGGACTCTTATATGGCTGGAAGCACTAGGATGATTGCTACAATTGCGATCATTCCACGGATCTTTTGCCATGGTAGCGTAGTGATATAGTGCAGCCATAACGAATTACTTAGTAATAAATAAGTTAAACACAAAAATAAAAATATTAATTATTAAAATTTATATAAAAGTACATAAGGTAGATCTAAGTTTAAGCTTTATGTTTTACGTTAAGCTAAAGGCATAAAAGACTATTATATAATAACGTACCATATAAGCGTGTTAAACATTTTTCCACATTGCGTAATATTAAAGTTAAATTAATTAATTACGGTATATTAAATTAATTCGAATTAAGTGGATTTTTTATCGCTAAATATTATTATATCTGAGCTTATCGCACAGACTATATTTTCGTTTATTCGCTTAAACTCTTTTATAATAATTCCTTTCGGCCACTACTAATTACGATTAATTATTATTAATTTTTTCGTAATTATAAAAACTTATCTTTTATATAATACAAGATATTAATAAGTTCAAGCCATATTTTCTAGGCTGAGCTAAATATATAAAAATTATTACACGATATAATTCGCACGATAGATATTAATCTTTTATACTATAAATATCTCTTTTTTTATAAAAATTATTTATTTATAAACTTTTAAAACTTGTTAATAATATATTTCGGTTCGTATAATAAGCTTTATTTTTTAAATAATACGAAGTTTACATAATGTACTATACGTATAAGTTAAATATATAATTATGTTAAATACTTTTCAGCATTTCTGTCATGGACCAACTAGTGAAGGCCACGGAAACGGTCGCACTAGGACCGAAAACAGGACTCAAGTGGGTTAGTTACGGGACAAAAGATATGCATTTAAACATAAGGATCCGAGCTGCTCCGTCGGATCAAAAAGGAGCAGCTATGCATTTAAACATAAAGATCCGAGCTGCTCCGTTAGATCAAAAAGGAGCAACTAAAAAATATATACACCCGTAACTACGTAATTAAATAACGACAATTTTCAACATAATTTCGTTACCTAAGGTATTTTTAGTATTACGAAACGTAACTAAGTTACCTTATTACTTTATTACTCAGATTCCCACAGTACTCTACCAACATAAACCCGTTAACTTAGGTTTAATAGTTGGTTAATTAGCCTAGCCGTCATACGTGTCATGGACCAACCAGTGAAGGCCACGGAAACGGTCGCACTAGGACCGAAAACAGGACTTAAGTGGGTTAGTCACGGGACAAAAGATATGCATTTAAACATAAAAATCCGAACTGCTTTATCGGATTAAAAAAAAACAATTATATATTTAAATATAAAAATCCGAATTATTTCGTCGAATTAAAAAAAAATAATTAAAAAATATATATACCCGTAATTATATAATTAAATAACGAGAATTTTTAACATAATTTCGTTATTTAAAATATTTTTAATATTACGAAATATAATTAAATTATTTTATTATTTTATTATTTAAATTTTTATAATATTTTATTAATATAAACTTATTAATTTAAATTTAATAATTAATTAATTAATTTAATTATTATATAGTAAAAACTTTTATTTAATAATACCGTTAAATTTTAAATAATATATTAATAATATATTTTTTAATAAATAACCCGCTTATAAAATCCTTAAAAATAACGATATAAATTTAAACGAAAAAAATTAATTTCCCGTTTTAACTAATAAAAAGATTTTTTAACGTTTAAATTTTATAAATTAACGTATTAACTAATTAAAACGTAATAATATAAAATTTACATTAATTTTTTAAATAATTAAAACTTTTTTAAAATAAATATAACGAATTTTTAAAAAAATATTAATTTAATTAATTTTTAATAAAAAATTTAAAAAATTTTTAAAACTTTTTAAATTTAAACTTTTTAATAAAATATTTATTTAATTATAATTATTTTTTATTTAATGTTAAACATATTTTAAATATTTTTTAATACGATTTATTACTTTAATTATATAAATCGAATTAGTAATAAAATAATTTTCGGAATACGTAATTATTTAATTTAAATTTATTATACGAAAATATATTATTATATTTTTAAAATAACAAAATATAAAAATAATATGAATTTATAATAATTATAAAATATTTAAATAAAAGTTATAAAAAAATTTTAAAATAATAAATAAAAAAAATAAAACGGAAATAAATATTTAATAATTACGTTAAAAAAAATTTATTTTACGATATAATATTAAGTTTATTTAATTTTTTTTAAAATTTAATTAAAAATAAAAAATATTAATAATTCGATTTTTCGATAACCTTAAAAAAAAATATAAAAAAAATTATTTTAAAAAAATCGATTATAATATTTAATAAATTATATTATTAAAATTATTAAAATTAACAATTAATAATACGTTTAATAAATTTATAATATAAAAAAAAATGATAATAAATTACGGTATTACGTTAATATTAATATATTAAAACGATAAAATATTATATATAAAATAAAATTAAAATTTATAAAAATCGGAATAATTTAAAAAAAAATTTAAAATAAAATTAAATATTATAATTATAAAAAAATAAGATATACGATAATACGATAAAAAAAACTTAAATAATTAAAAAATTAAATTCCGGTACCGGAAAAACGATTTATTAAATTTAATAAAAAATTTTTTAATTTAAATAACAAAATTATCGTTATAATATAAAAAAAAAAAAGCTTATCGGGATTTTTTTATTTTAAAATAATATAAAAATAACGAAAAATTAAAAAATTATTTTAAGCCAAAATTTAATAATATTTAAAACGATAATAAAAAAAATTAAAATCGATAATAAAAAAATTATTTTTATAAAAATAATAAAAATAATAATAACGATAATTAATTTAAATTATAAAAAAATAATTATAAAATTATTAAAAATAAATAAAAATTATTTATAAAAAAATATTAAACCGATATGGATAAAAATATATAATATATTATTAATAATTAAAATATTTATTTATTATCGAATTATACGTATAATATAAAAAAAATTTAATTTTTTTAATAAAATTAAAAATAATAAAAAAAATAAATAATAATATTAAAATTATTAATACGCGAAAAAACATTAATTAAAAAATAACCGAATAAAATTAATTAATAAATAAATATTATTTTTAAAAAAACTTTTTTTATTATTATAAATAATATATATATATTTAAAAATACAAAATACTTTAAAAAAAATATAATTTAATTATTAAATAATAAATAATTAATTTTTATATAAAAATAACGGTTATTACGAATTTAAAAAAAATTTAAATAAAATTTATTTAATTTATAAAAAAATTATAAGGAAATAATAAAAATATTTTAACTTAAGATATATTTTATATATTAAAAAAATAATTTATATAATAAAATTAAAAAATAAAATAATAAATAAAAAAAATCGTTTAATTTAAAAAAAAATATTTTATTTAACAATAAAAATATAATAATTTAAATATTAAGTTAAACGATTAACGAATTTAAAAAGTAAAAACTTTTTATAAAAAAACCGTAAAAAAATAAAATTTTAAAAAATTATTAAAAATTTTTAAAAATTTTTTTAATAATAATACAAAATAAAAAAATTTATATTATAATATAAATATAAATTAAAATATATTAATATAACATTATAATAAATAAAAAAACCTTAAAAAATAATTATATTATACTTAAAATAATTAATTAATTTAAATTATTATAAAAATATAAAAAAAATTTTTATATCGTAAATATTATTAAAAATTAATTATTATTTTATAATAATAAAAAAATTATATACGAAATTAATTATTTTAATATCGTTATATTAAAATAATATATAATTATTAATTTCGATATAATATTATTAAAAAATTATAATATAATTTTAAAAATAATATAATTACGTTAATATAATTTTTTAATTAATTAAATAATTAATTAAATAAAATTTTTTTTATGGTTTAACGATAAATAATTAAAAAAAAATAAAAATTTTAATATTTAATTAAAAATAACGATAAATATCGGCATAAAAATACGATAAAAACCTTATTATTTATAAAAAAAAATTACAAAAAAAAATATTATAAAAAAATCCGACGTATTATTATTATTATTAAAATAAAATTACGGTAATTAAATAATAATATACAATAATTAATTTTTAAATTAAAAAAATTAATTAATATTTTATTATAATATTATAAATATAAAAAATTATTAAAATATAACGAATAAAATTATAAAATAATTTTTAAAAAAAAATTTCGATTAAATTTTATTTTATTTATAATTTTAACGAAACAAAATTATAAATATTCCGAAATTATTTAAAAAATCGATTTAAAAAAAAATTACGAATAAAAAATATTATTTTAAATTAAATATAATTTTTACGAATATTTTATTATTTTAATAAAATTTATTAACGTATTTATTATTTTTTAATATATAATTAATTATATATTCCGAAAATATTTTAATATTTTTATTATATATTATTTTAACAATATTTTTATATTTTTAAAAATTAAAAAATAATATAAAAAATATATTTATAAAATATTAATTTATTAATTAATATAAAAAAAATTAATTTTATATATAAAAAATTAAATATTTAAATTATATTATTATTTTTAAATATATTAAAATAAATTTTAAAAAAATCGTTATAATATTTAAATAAATATATTTTATTATAATTAAAAAAATATAAATTTTTTTCAAATTTATTAATTATTATCGAAACTTTATTAAAATTTTTAATTAAATAATTATATTTTTTAATATATTTATACGAAAAAAATTTTTTAATAAATATTAAAAATAAAATTTTTTTTTAATAATTTAAAAAAATAATTATAAATTAATTAATATTAATTATATATAATTTAAATTATTTAATAAAGTTAAAAATTAACGTATTAAATTATATATTTAACATAATAATTAAATAACGAAATAATTAAAATATATTTTATTTTATTATTTTTTTTATAAATTATAACAATTCGAATTATATTATATTATTTTTAATAAGGAATTTTTAATTATTATTAAAATATTTTATAAATTTAAATATTTCCTTAAAAATAATTAATATTAAATTAAAATTTATACGGATTATAAAAATTTTATTCGATTTATTACGATTAAAAAATTTACGGTATAATAATTTCGTTATTATTTATTATAAAAAATTAAAAAACGATAAAATTAATATATTTAATAAATAATTAAATATTAAAAAAATAATTAAAATTAATAACGTAATTTTTAATATTAATAAAAAAATATTTACGATTACGATAAATTATTATTATTATAATTATATTATTTAATATGCATAAAATAATATAGGATTTTAATATATATATATAAAATATAAATAATTTTTTATTTACGTAAATATTTAAAAAAAAATATAAAAAATATTTTACGTAAAAAATATACGAATACGTATTATATAAATATTTAAAAATTAATAAAACGTTAAAATATTTATAACGATTTTATTAATTTTTCAAAATAAAAAAAAATATAAAAAATAATAAAATAATACGATATATACGTTAAGATAAAAACGTAATAATATAAACTTTATGGAAAATTATAATTATTATTAATTGTAAAATAATTATAAAATTTTATTATTATAAATTTTATTAACAAATTTTTTTTTATTAAAAAATCTAATTACGGGTATATATTATAATAATATTTTTATAATCGTTAATTTATTTATAAAAATTTTTTATTTTTTATTTTATAATAAAAATATAATTATCGAATAAATAATATATTTTTTTAAAAAAATATTTTTAATATATATAAATTATTATACGAAATTATTTTAAATAAAAAAACGATATTTATTTTTAAATTTTAATAAAACTTAATA
>QJNV01000349.1:0-66905 GCA_004155935.1 Monosporascus sp. GIB2 | reverse complement strand
TGGTGGTGGTGGTGGTGGTGGTGTGAGTGCGACCGGCCCCTGTGTGGTGCGATGTACCTACACCGTATATTTATCCATGTTCCTACCCAGAATGAGGTACATATTCAGCACCTACAAGCCCTCATACAATACGTGTATTGCTTATCGGATGATACTTATCGCAACTTATTCATATCGAAACAGCGGGGACCCAGGAGGTTGTATTGGTTGAGTAGGTATGGCAGAAAAACTTGGTAGTAGACTACGTACAAGTTG
Source organism: Monosporascus sp. GIB2 (assembly GCA_004155935.1). NCBI lineage: Eukaryota > Fungi > Ascomycota > Sordariomycetes > Xylariales > Monosporascus > Monosporascus sp. GIB2. The sequence continues at coordinate 66,650 of QJNV01000349.1, read as the reverse complement.
GGGGTTTGACCCCATCCGTAAATGGGAGCACTAATAGACCCCGGCCGTACGGAATACAGCACTTAGCAATCCTTATAATAAAATTCATATACGCACATTCATCACAAAACCTGGCAGTTCTGCTCCGGGGAAGATTGACGAGGGTTGGTGTGGGATGACGATAGCCGTCCTGGCCTGGGGTCCATTCGCTGCTCTGGGACCCAAGGTAAGGGGTACGCAGGTATTCCAAGGTGACAGGGTCCAAGGTCGGGAGAAGAGTGGGGCTGAATCGGTTTGAGAGAGGCTAAGATTCACTTTGAAACAGAGCACTCGACTACTGGCCGGTTTAGGGGCAATTGGGGCTTTTGGGGAAGTTGAGGCTACTGGTTTATATACCTAAGGTACTCATTACATTTTTGTTGTTGCATCCATGCTACGGTATGTGACGAGCCTCCTTTCATTTTCTTACCTGACAAGAGAAGATCACGTCTTTAAGTATCAAGTAGGCAAGTTTCTATCGACCCCGACAAAAGAGGTGACTTGAATACTGTATCTAGAAGCCACTGTCCTCGGGAGCCGATATCCGTGTTGCTGCCAGGCTAAACTCGCATTACTAAGGCACTACCTGTGTTACCATTTGCGACGCAGGCCGGCCTATATCAAGGGATTGATGTGCGTAGGGATAGCCAATTGCCCCTCGTTGGATCAAGTAATAAATAACCGAGTGCATCTGGAGTCCCCTGGATTTATTATCCAACGTCCAACCCGGGGTGTTCGTGAATCGCACATGAATATCCCATATTGTGGACCATCAATGGACTTATCGATGTGACTTACAAAGCGGGGGGGATACGTTGGTTGGTTGGCATTTTACACACCTTCATACAGTTACGCACTCCCAGGAAACAGGAAACTCAGGAAAACGAGAAGTGCATCTCGGCACCTATCAGACTAGTCCATGATACTACTACGGCCACAACTGTCCCCAGTGTCGAGCGAGTTGTGTGCTGTTGGACACCGAATCCTGCCGGACCGTTCTAAGTTCCACTCCGTCCTCAGGGGCAGGCCGCACTGTCTGTCCTCTGTAACTCTATGAGGAAAGCGGCCAGCCCCTACATAAATCCCTCGGGCTGTCGTTGGCCTATCGTACGAATGGATGGACGTACGCGCGGGCAGCTTGACCAAGCCTCGAAATAATAGAAAGAGAGAGCTGAGACTTCTTGATATCTTCGACCCCTATCAGCCGGATCCAGCGGGTCTCCTGTCCAAGCGACATTTATAGAACAGCGAAAACGGTGCCCGCCAGGTACGCCTTGTGCCGGGCCGGCCAGTTACGGTCGCGGAGGGCTGGACCCGCTGTGTGATTGGTCTACCCGAGGATGCGGACCCCCTTTACGATTGTTGCTAGGCGTTTCCCTTCGCACCAATCACTGAGTTGGACAGCGATCTTCCAAAAATCCTGAAACGTACCTGTTGACCTGCCCTACCTGCGTACGACCCTCTCCCCTCCCACCCTAACTAGTACCACTACACAAGCACAAATCCTCAATGTGACCCTAGCCTGCATGCATTTCAACCCAACTTTGTTGCTGGGCTTGCTGAGAGAGTAATAAGAAACTATTTACGCGCATGTTCGGGTTGACCTGCTACGAGGTGCATCGACTGTCTCAAGCGGCGTTCTATTCAGGAGTCAGGACGACAGCTCCTACTGGATAATGCAGCGACTCGTGCTCACGCGGGTCCAGGCTAACTGACTGACTGACTGACTGAATCACGATGTCTATCCCGTACGTAGGAAGGTATATGTAGAGGCAATGCCCTTGCGACATGTAGCCCTCATTCACCCCATCCGCATTCCCGTCAGCACATGACATCACAGCGTCATACAGCTCGAAACGATCCAACTACTGTACTCTGTGCCCTCGTGAATAGAGAGCCCCCGAATTCTCGCAGTAGGTATCTCACCTTGCAGCTGCTAGCGCATGTTTCAAAGCTGGCTGGAGCTAATAGAGAGAGACCTCCCTGCCGCCTCAACGACCATCGTAGCCTCAAGGCTCCTATCGAGCGAGGCAACCTTGCGGCGAAACATACGGCGCAGCTGGTCCCAACTTCCCTCTTGCATATGCCATAACGCCATGGATTTGCGTCCATCGACTGTGGCGGCAGGAGATTCGGACTCCCGGGGGCTGGTCGAGCTTTAAGATCGACCTCCCTTCTAAAAACTACTGTCGAGACCACCCTCCCGAGTTGCCGGCCGTCAAGAGCTGACTGGCCTCACGAAAATCATTATGCTAAATTCAGCTCAGTTAACTCTTCTGCCGTTTCACTACAGGCTGCTGCATCATCACCGACCTGCCAGTGCAAGGTATCTACTTCACTTGGAGCAAAGCAAAGCCCAGCCCCTGTCTTTTCTATTTTTATCAGCCACGCCCACTCGCTCGAATTAACGAGTACGAGCCAAGCATCATCTACCGGTAACCCCTTGATTTTCTACTTCTGTGTCCTCCCCATGCGTAACTGGGGCACGTCCAGCCCGAATCCCGGTCTGCCAGCTATGGTCAAAGCTCCAGAAGGAAACCGAAGCCGGGATCCGACGTCAATGCGCAGATCTCGGGAGCATTCTGTCGATCACCGGGGTTTGGAGCCGTTCTCAGCATACATCACCGTGGACACGTATTCCCCAGGAACACTACGTAAGTATCTTTTATTAGACAGATATCCGCGTGCTAAAGCTTGCGCAAGCAAGGTGGAGAAGTAATAGCACGAAGCACGATATGGGGTCCATAACCCTCTTCGTTCAGAGTCCGGGAACTTGGTTAACAGCAGCTTATCAGCGAATTGGCTACACGTTATGACCGCAGAGAGCCCCCCCTGGACCGTTATTGAGCGACTGTTGCGCGAGGCCATAATCCCGAACCCCTTAGCTAATTCCTAGTATTATCAAGATACCTACCTACTCATTGTGCTACAGATACCGAAGGCTTCCCAGCACCAACCCTATCTTCGTCACAGCATAACACTCACAACGTACTTTCTCAGAAGCACGCCATCCTAACAGTAGACTACTATCAGAGCGTCGTCGTATAGTTAGAGCCACTACCACGTATCGGCTTGCAACTCAATTAGGCCGCAAGCTGAGGCAACAGACCATGCTGGGTGAAGATTCCAAGCTTGCATCGATATTGGCTTCGTTCCGAACATGATCTCTCGAAAAGTTGGCCTCTCGGACACTTATGTCTCGCTTTGGAGCATGCAAATCTGACTTGGATATAATCAAGGTTTGCCAAGGTTTGCCGTTGATATGGGCTAGGTCGTAGTTGTCTCGAGCATTATTTTATATTATCTGCGTAGGCCTTCCGTCCGGTGAATCCACGAAAAGTCAACTCTTGTACTAAAGAAGCTCGCTGTTGCCTACTAATAGCGCCTTCCTGGAGGACGCAATCCCCCTTCCTGAGGGCTGAATCCGTCATCAAATCACGGAATCAATGCGCGACCATAAGTTCGGTGGAAGATCTTCTGCGCTCTCGTTCAAGAGGAAACCATCGTCGCCAAGGATCCCGGACGGCGTTGCCCACCGTATAAACATATCCCAGAGATCATAACAGAGGTCTCGAATTGGGCAGTAATCCGGAATTCACCACGGCGGCAACCGGAGTAACCACGAGACGGTGATTAAGGCCAGCTGTTGCTTAGTACGGAATAATCAAGTCGTCGGCAGTTCAAGCAGAATACCACGAGCCGAAACTTGGCGGAGGACAGCATTAAGTGTTTCGATTACCGTGGTATATCTGTTGTAACACGCTGAACGGTTGGTTAGAGGTTCCTACCAGATGCTTGTATAATTTCGTAGTTGACATATCGACTTCTCTGGGCACTGCCGCAAGCATTACCCCCTCGCACATGTGTAACTGTATTGTGGTCTATTACCGATCTATGACCTACCTCGGTACCTGAGTACAAAAGGGTTATGGTAGCATACATACCCAGGTACGTACCTCGTCGGCACTGTATGTATGCGGCTCTCCGATAAGCTGATAAAGCTCCCTTGGTCGTGACGCGCGACAATGTTAAAAAGGGCAGCGATCATTGAGCGTTTGAATTCAAATCGTTAGTACGGTGAAAGATGAACTTGCCAATTCTAAGGTTTTCCAATAGTGACCCCTCTGGACTGGACTTACCGTACTCAAGATCCTGTAGCAGGGTATTATGTAACGCTGTACTATAAAAGAAAATCGACGACCTCCGACCCTCACTGTTAGATCGTCCCCAATACAACATCATTCGCAACTCATCATTGCTACTGTTCTTTCATTGGAGCAACTCTCGAACCATTTATCCTTGCTTCTTGGCGCAGCATTACCATTTCCCCGTCTTTAATAGAGAAGGCATCGAGTTACCCAGTTTTCCACAATGGACGGACGCCCGCCTTTACCGATACAGTCCGTGGACGAGCCCGGACTGAAGATAAGCGGCGATCTGCTCCGGAGCATGCGCCAGGAGGTCGCCGGACTCCTGGGGAGGAACCAGCTGGGATTTCCGGGCGCGCAACCCGTCAGTTTCACCCGGAAGCACCTAGATGAGCTTCGTCGCCAGGAGTGAGTTTCGTATCCTATGTATCCCACACACACCACACGGCAATAAAGTGGTACATCACAATAGACTAGGTGGAGCGCGAAGCTGATGTGGCATGTCCCCTTCTACTTTTACAGCTACTACGTTTGCGAAAAGTCGGACGGCATCCGCTACCTGCTCTACCTGACCGAGGACGAGAACGGCGGCGAGATCCACTACCTCATCGACCGGAAGAACGACTACTGGTTCATCAACGCCGGCAACCTACACTTCCCGACGCCGGCCGGCGAGCAGACCTTCCACAAGGCCACGCTCCTCGACGGCGAGCTCGTCATCGACGACCTGGGCAGCGGGCGCAAAGAGCCGCGGTACCTCGTCTTCGACTGCCTCGTGATGGACGGCCAGGTGCTGATGTCGCGGGAGCTGTCGAAGCGGCTGGGCTACTTCCAGGAGCAGATCTTCAAGCCCTACGACGACCTGCTCAAGAAGTACCCCGAGGAGCGCGGGTTCCAGCCCTTCTTCATCGGGATGAAGGACATGCAGGTCGCCTACGGCGTCCAGCACGTGTTCGACCATGTCATCAGGAAGCTGCGCCACGGCAACGACGGCCTCATCTTCACCTGCCTACGCAGCGAGTACAAGGCGGGCACCGACCCCCACATCCTCAAGTGGAAGGAGGCCGACGAGAACACCATCGACTTCCGGTGGAAGCTGCACTTCCCGACCGTGGAGCCCAACGAGCTGGAGCGCGCCGAGGGCGTCACCGAGCCCTTCGTCGACTACGAGGCCGTGCCGGCCGTCGACTTATTGGCCTACCACGGCGGCAACGGGCCCGACGCCTACCAGTACTACGCGCCGCTGCACCTCGAGGAGCACGAGTGGGAGGTGCTCAAGTCGCTTAGCGACCCGCTCGACGAGCGCATCGTCGAGGTCTACATGGACGAGCAGAAGCGCTGGCGCTTCTCGCGCTTCCGCGACGACAAGACGGACGGCAACCACATCTCCGTCGTCAACAGCGTCATCGAGAGCATCCGCGACAGCGTCACCAAGGAGGACCTCCTCAACGCTGCCAAGAGCATCCGCGACAACTGGAAGGCCCGCGAGCAGGCCGCGCGCAGCAGCAAACGATGAGAAGAAACAGCCACCCTAACCTAGTTATAGACGGTTAGGAGGGAGCCTTGCTTTCCCCCTTTCCTCTATTCATCTTATTCAAGTCTTTTCCACTGAAAGCTAAGCAAAGCGACCGAGACGGAGAGTCGGGCGACCTCAACACAAAGTATATTCAATGGGGTTGCGGCGCGCGTCGATTAATGAGCGGTTAAGAGGTCGACGGGTTTCCACACATACAAAAGAGGCGCATGGAGCATACGGATCGAGGATTGGGGTTTCTTCGTGAGATACCAAATAAAACTGGAATTGGGACCTGGAGCGCTGGTTGACGGGTGATTCCTTTCTTTTCTGGCCGGCGTTCGTCGGGTTAAGGGGTTTCACCAGGTGCCACTTGTGTAGGTAGATTTGGAAGGGGAGCGTTCACTGATTGAGTATATAGCTAGTAGCGCGGTCCGTGTTTTATGCCAGTATAATACCTTCACTTAGTTTAATGACCCGACATGGTGAGGGTGATGCAGTGACGACCCCAGCGGAACCGCAGGAGCTTGTCTTCGAGCTAAATTATCGTAATCTCCCTGCTCAGCCAAGCTTCAACTGGCCATCGCATGAATGGACAAGTAGGGCAGTTGTACCCATCACAACCAATTGCCAACCACGACAACTGGCGCTTCGCAACAAAAGAGCCACCATACCAGCCCCAGATCTCCTTTCCTGTCCCCACATCTACGGTAGAGGCGAGGCCCGGGCAAGCTCGTTCGTGTAAGGGTCCCGGTAGATGCTGGTCGTAGACGGCGGCAGCGGCGGGCCGATGGGGAAGAGGAAGCCGGGCGCGCAGCTTCGACTTCCTACGGATGTGGTCGCTCGTCTCTACGGCGGGCGGTAAAGGCGCGTCAGGAAATGCACGTTTCCGGCCCGCGGCCCTTCCACCCGACGGCAGGGGCATTATCATAGACATACACGCGTGCCGCATATACCGCTTCGTCGAGATAAAGCAGAAAGTGCCTCGGCGGAGGGAATCTTGCGGCCGGGGGCGGAGAGAGGGGCGGCACGTCGGAGATGCAGGGGGAGGCCGTACGAGCGCATGCCCGAGGCCCACGAACCCCGATCCTCCCCGAGACGGGCTTCTCGAACTCCTAACCACCTAGATACCCCCGTACGTGCCGCAGAAGGGAAAGGGAGGGACGCTGTGGTTCCGGATTAACCTCGACATCCACCGATGGGCGGTTGGGACAAGTTTACGTCAGCCCGGCAGGGGACAAGAATGCGATGAAAGGCACAATGCGGGGGCAGCCCATTGGAGGTAGGGAGGGAGGAGGCTTTCCTCTATGAGGGATAGCCAGGCCATGTTAGTAGTTTCGTAGTTTGGGAGCTCTCCCGACCAAGATCCGTGACTGTGGAAAGGGCATAATCGACCCCTTCGAATGATAGACGCAGGCCTATGGACTGAGAGAAAGGCGGGCCGGGTAGCTGCCATGAGACAGCAGCCATGGTCGCCGAACCCAGCTCTCCTGGTGAACTCCCCTTAGAGCTCTGTACCTCTAAAGCAAACTTCAAGTTAACACAGAACTGGCCCATATGGTGGACGCCGTCTAGATTTACGGTGACGGGAGATACCAAACGCTTCTAGAACACACGGTGACGCTGGGTGACGCCCAGGCCGGTAAACTGCCACAGGTTGTATATTCGCAAATACACTCCGATTATGGGTACAGGGTATAAAGGATACAGTAATACGCATCACCAAGCATCAAAATCTATTGATTTGCATTCCAGTGCAGTTGTCCGTCCACTGGGCAACCATCAATCTCATCATTCGCCCCTACCCTGCACTGTTCACCCCCCAACCAACCCCGGTGAATATAAGCAAAGCCATGAAAGAGCCAAACTCGCACCAGTGCGCGCGCAATTCAAACGTCCTCCACTTCCTCGTCCTAGATTTTCCAGCTGGGCCAGCTCCCATTTCAGGGAGATAGCTAGCATCAACCGCATTTCCGGCCTCACTCCGAATCGCCATCAAGATCGTTCTCGTCCGCTGCCTTTCTTGACCTTGTGCTTCGAGTAGTAGATGGCCTGGCCTTGGGGATCGACTTCGTCTTAGCTTTGCTGGTAGCTGGTGATTTGGCCTTCGAGGTGCCCGTTTTGACTGCCGGCCTGGAAGGAAGCGACTTCGTTTTCGATGCAGTGGGCGCTGCCGCTGCACGAGTTCTACGCCCATTGGTTGTTTTGGGTGCTTCTTCTTCTTCTTCGTTTGCACCCTCATCGTCATCCTCTGGAGGCTCACTCAATTCACTCTCTTCGCTTTCGGCGGGTTCTGTGGCTTTGCCTTTTTCGTTCTCCTCGGCCTGAGCCTCGGCTTCTACTTCTTCCTCAACGACGTCTGATAGCTCTGAGTCATCCCCATCCCCTTCTTCGGCGACCTTGTTGCCTTCGCTGTCATAGTACTCCCACTCTGCGACTCCCTCCAACATATCCTCGTCATCTTCCGAATCATCGCGTTCGACGTAAGTCGACGACTTCCTAGTACGACCGCTACGCCTGCGCTCAGCTGAATCAACTGCAGGATCCGGTGACACGGCCTTCTTAGATCTTTCCCGGGCCTTTGAGGATTTGGTGGCGGCCTTCTTTGCGTTCTTCACAGGTTTCGAAGCTGCTGTCCTGGGCTTGGCTGCAGGCTTCGGCTGAGCTGTCTTAGCTCTCTTTTGAGCGGGGTGGTCTTCGGCTCGCTCGTCTGTGCTTTTACGTTTCTGTGCCAATTATGTCAATTCGGAGTGCGAAGAGGAGTTGTGGTCGGGGGGCTCCCGGGCGTACCTTTTTCTTATCCAACGATCTCAACAAGTCATCCAGACGTTCGTCGACTCCCTCTGGGAGGAACTGCTTCTCTGCAATTTGTTGCGCTACGTCGTGAGAAGGAAGCCGTGTATACAAACCTGTGGGCAAGCCGATCTTGCCGGCATAGACCTGAAAGCTCCAGTTCTTCCGCTCTTGCCACTTTCTAAGGAGACTCTGCGCTAGGTCACTGATCACGTAGATGTTTTCGCTCCGGGACGGGTCAATACCATCTCCGGCCTGCTTTACCCGTTCGGCATACTTGAAGATCAGACCAAAGTTCTCTTCCGTCGCGACATTCTTGATATAAAAGAGAAGGTACCTCGCATGATCCATCAGTTCCTCTGGGTCGGGGTTGTAGTCCGGATGATGCGCCAAGAGCGAGATCAACCTAGCTATCGTGGCCTCCATGGTGTTCTTTTTTGTGTCGCGGAAAAAGCTGGCACGTGACCTGATCCATGTCTCGATTTGCAATTTGAAATCATTCATCGGCTCGAACGCCGTTAAGAATATCATGGTGTAGAACCTCGGCCGTAACTTATTCTGAACGAGGTACTTCTGGAGCTTCTCGACGAATGACCGGCGGACGATATAATTCTGATCTTGACATAAGAGGGCGAGCTGGTTGAAATCGACGGGCGAACAAAGTTCCTCGAATTGGCTGGATGTACACAACTTCAAGTATAGCTGTCCAGCGAGCAGACGTAATCGACTCTTGTGGTGCTTGGGCGTATCCTTAGTTTTGCATAGTTCGCCTTGTTCCTTCAAGAGCGTTCGAAGAAGTCTGAAAACAGGCGGAGCGACTTCTTTAGCTTCCTCCTGGTCTTCTATGCCTCGTAGGCGGTTGACCACCAATTTTAAGGCCCAGCATTTGACTTGCCCCTCCTCATCAAGCTCGGAATCTTCAACCCACTCAGGGTCTGATTCCTGGGCATCAGTTCGCACTTCCCGTAGCACTTGCTTGATAGCCATGTCTATGATTTTGTCGTTGGCATCTGCCGTCACTTTGGAGGCCAAGAGCTCAAGTTGGCTGACTGCGGCAAGCTTGGTTGGAAAATGGGGTGAGTCATAACCCCAATCCTTCGTCACTTTCTGCAGCAGATCCGTGGCAGAAACTTCGCTCTTTTCATCTTTCTTCGCCATCAAGATGTTCACCGCATACTTGGCTACTTTCGCAGGCTCCCCATACAAAGCGTAGCTCATCAATGCCTGGTTGAATTTTCGGTCTGCAGGCAGTTCCTCTGGATACTTCCGCGAGTACGACGAACATGCTTTTAGTGTCTCGACAATGGTGTGATCGTTTTCTTTGGAAGCCGACGGCGCGGCTTCTATTATGTCCTTGCAGAGCTCGCCCACATGGGTCTTGAAAAGGTCCGGGTTATGTTGTGAGATCTCGGTCGTAATCTCCTGTGCAACAGTCCCGAGTCCGTCTTTATTGCTCTTGCTATAGGCTAGGAAGGTTGAGAGGTGGCTCTTGCTGAATATGATGTAGGAAGACCGGTACATAAGAGGCACCAAGGTATCCAGCATATGCGGCTTTGGGGAACCTTGGACTCTCTTGACGAGCTCCTTAATCGCTCGATGCATGGTCTTGAAATCGCTCTCCGGTGATACCGCGAACTTGATGAGCTGGTAGCTGCGCCGGTCGTGCCAGGTGGCGAAACCATAAAGATCTGCTTCTACCTTGACCGGATCCGGCAGAAACTGACAGATGTATTGGATCGTCTTGCGCAGATTCTGCTTCGTCCTCTCCGCATTGGCGGTAGGGTTTCCTCCGTTGTACGCATCACATTGGCGGACCAAAGTCTCTAAGATCTTTTGGAATTGAGGCTGCCGTGCCTGTAATGCATTGAAAACGCTCTTCGCACTGGAATCGAGATCTTTGACGAGCCATAGAATCCGCTCCGCTCGGATTCTGTCCTGGTCGAATGCCGTTTCGAGTGACGATTGCGACTGGGAGCCTCCGTTGGATGCTTTGGCGCCTTTGGCTTTGGGCGGAGGAAAAGACAACGGCAGTAAGCATTCGTAGATGACCCGCTCGAGGAGTACGTTCACTTCGAGGTCATTTGCGTAGAAGGTGTTGTAGATTCGCGAAGGGATGCCAGACAATGCTGCTGTGACCGTCTCATGTCCAGCCGCAATCTCGCCACTGGCCACAGCCCAAAGCTTGGCTAGGAGGGCCATAGCTTCGACTCGGACAGCCGATCTCTTATCGCGACAACGGTCTGCGAGGGTGAATAGAATGGACCCTTCCTTGGCAACGCCTCCTGCGGGTGCCAGTTTTGTGATGACATCTCGGAAGCTGAACACTTCGATAGCCTTTACCGCGGCTAATCGAACCTTCTCGTCGTTGTCGTTAAGCTTGTCTCGAAGACCAGTGGTGAACCGCGCCTCGTCCTCCCGGCTCAGCCCGATGTTTCCAGCAGATGTCGAGACAATATAGCCGACAGCGGTGGTCCACGCTGCCCGAATGAGCGGCGACCTGTCAATCTTTCGGCTGACGAAGTTCTGAAATGCTTGCGGGTGGGTCTGGGCGAACGAGAGGGGTGCAATGGGCGTGGTGAGTATGCTCGACGCCGGATGCTCTGGAACTTCGTCGCTAAGCTTTAAGGGGGGGTACGCCGCCGGGTCAAGGACCGGGGGAGGGGGCGGGCCGGCAGCACCAATACCGGAGATCATATCTCCCAGTGTCTCCGTCGCCAGCAAGCGTAGTTGAACATCATCAGCAGACAACTCATGGTCGACCTGAGGTATGACATTCTGCAGTACTGTCGGGGACGCACGCCAGAGTTCTCGCAAAAGTTGGTGTGCCTTCCGCAATTCCTTGAAGTCGGACTCAGACGGACCGGCATGAGCGTCGCCATCGGATTCCTCGTCGTCCTTGTGCCCGTTGGCATGTCCAGCCTTCCCCGTGACGTCCATTATGACGTCGCTGAAATACTGGCCCACGAAACGTGCCATCTTCTCAGGAACACTGTTACACAAGGTTTTGGCCATGACGTATGCCTCCGGCTCTTCCTTGGGCAAAAGAGTCGTCTGGTTCCCCTCGAGGCCCGTTCTATCCCTGTGTCCTCCGGGGGGGGCGGCGCGTAAAAATTGGGCCATTATGACATCCGTAACCGAGGGGGGTAGCGATGAACTCTCCTCAATCAAGGTGATAAGAATGTCCGTCATATGGTATTCGACATCCTTGGCGACCTGCTCGCCAGTCGTCGTTTTCGATGAACCAGAGACGCCATCGAAGATAGACGAGAAGAGGTATAGTAAGAGATCCTCGGAGTTCGGCACCTCGTTGATTAGTAGTATGCTCTTGACCTCGTTGAGCGAGGTGAGGACGTATTTATGCTGAGTATTGTAGGCATTGGTCGGATCCCAGAGCGCGGGAAGAATGACTTTGATGAACAAGGTAAAGATGTCCTAGCGAGAAGCTATAGTTAGACGAGAGGAGCACGTATAATTTATGAGAGCAAGCATCAGGAGCTTACCTTCAGTTGCTTGGGCGTAAACGGGGCCTCCGGGGCACACAACTTCAAGATATCCACGAGGCAGGAAGCTGTGAATGCCTTGACACCGGTCTCCTTATGCGACAATAAGCTCGGCGAGGCTAGTTGTTTCGCAACACCGGTTAAGGATTCTTTATCCACCGTCTCTTGCTCCAACTCGACCAATTCTTTAGAAAGCCTCTCTAAGCGTCGGAGAAGTTCACCTGTGGGAATCGGCTTGCCTGCGCGCGCGATGAGCTGATCGGAAAACTGCAAGCTCTGGAGCTCCTCCTCCATCTCCTGGTCCTCCTCTTCTGGGGCCTCGTCCCGGTGTCGCGCCATTTTTCCGTCCTGATGAGGCCGAACTGTATCGGTTATGTGGATTTATTCCAGAATAGTAGCAGATGCACGACAGGGAGATTGGTCCCGAGTTTCGCATCAATGGCGGGATATGTTAAATTTGGGGAAATACTGAGAGGTGTCGAATGGAAGAACGTTGGCGAGGTCAAACTCAATCGGAAAGGCGGAATGAATATCAATAGACTGACGAGGTATACTGGGTATTCCTGTATGTTCGCCTACTAAAAGAAATGCCAGGGTCGGGTCGTGCGCGGTTGAAAGGCACAGCGGCCTTGGGTGCGAAGGGGAAGGCTACGGCAACGGCAACGGCGACGGCGACGGCGACGGCAAAGGTGATGATGGCGGTGATGTTGACGAAAAAAAGGAATTGGGGGGTTTGTCGCAAGCTGCTTCGAGTTGTAACGTGCAAGTACCACATTAACGCGATTCGCTAACGGTGATACGAGAAACTCTATTTGGATTCAAGTCACACGTTAAGAGAAGGGTCGCACGCGCCTTCCTCGCGATGGGACTAATACTAACTAATCATACAGTACTTATGCACCCCCAAGGCGTGCTTCTACGTACTGGCTATCGAAGCTAGCCCTACTCGGGTCGGGACAGCGCGCTTGGCAGGGAAAAGACGGGACCCCACCAGCCGTGTGGAGCAGCTCCGTACCAAGGTGGCTACCATCCTCTGCAGTTAACCCGACTCTGTCGCCATTTTGCCATGGCTCTGGGAAACCCCAGGTTCGAGTCTGGGAGCTGGCATCCTTACTGACCTTACAGGCTTTCTGAATAGTACAGCCTGATACAGCTTGGAACAGTAACCTGACGGGCACGTCTTCGGAATGGCCACTGGTGGTTGAACCTTAGTCTGAGATGCACTATTCTCTCATCACGATAGGTAACCAAGTTATCCTACATCACTTCGCTCTTTTCTTCTCCCTTCTCCTCTTTCCCCTTCCCCATTTGCTTGCTGTTCCTGGATGCTCCCAACCCGCCACCCTTACCCTTCCGTCGATCCCAACGCGGAGCTTTTCTCTTGTCAGATATGTGGAAGACATATATACGCTGGCTCTTATTATGACGCTTATCCGGGAGCACTTGCAATCCCGAAGCTGCATCAGACTTGAAGTCTCCGGTTTGATTTCCTCTTATGACGGGGACGCAGATTAATAACGGGCTTTGTTACGCTTTCAGCCCTTGCCGAATGACGTTTTGTTTCGTGGCTACTACAAGCTCTATATAGGAAACGCCTCTCTCACTGAGTAGTCCTGCTGCAGATGCAGAGTTGCTTCGATTCATAAACGGTAGGACACACCACATCGAAAGACTATCATCCTGTTCATGACCGATTGCCTGTAAATCTATTGTTTGGCCGCTAAACCTTGGATATCCGCGCCATCCGAGACCTATCTGTTTTGGTGCCCCCTCCTCCCGGGCGTGACCTGTTCTCCAGCCCGCCCTATTCTCCTCAGTGATGGTGACACAGTAGACGTGGCCCGAATGCTATTATCGGGCTCGTTGCGAGAAAGCTCGGAGATCTGATATGGTCCCAGACTCTGAGTACTGGACTCCTGTAGGTCGTTACCCGCCAGCTCCGACATGTAGACGGGGTTGTCTTCCAATTCCGGCTCTGGTAACCGAACCAAGTTCTGTGAATTCCAGGCGAGGTGCTGTCCGCTTTCTCTCCTCCCGGTAGATTCGGTCTGTTGCCTCCCCCGGACGCCTCAGGCCGAAGCTCCCGTCCTCCTTGGCTCTTCTTCCGCCGTACGGTGTATGCAGGAAGATGAGAGCAGGTATCAGGAGGGCACCGATCCCAACTCCCACTCCGATCCCTGCTTTTCCTCCCGTTGAAAGCTCCTGAGAAGCTATGCCAGACGATGGATCGTTCGCCCGCTCCGGAGGGATATTTCCAGACTCTGTGGGACTCGCGAACGGCCCGCCGGGTGTGCGACTACTCGAGGTCTATAGAGCGGTCGGATCAAAGGGGATGGTGCCTCCGGGGGTCGAGGGCAAGCTCCCGATATCGCCGAGGGTAGATTTCCCGTTCGGATTCCGGATGAGCTGTCAGGGAGCATTGCAGGCACAGTCCGATTCTTTCTCTATCGCTGTCCAGTCGGCATGAGGGGAGTAGTCCGACCATATGATAAAGTCGTCCCCTTTGCAGCGCGCTATGGCTACCCACTGCTGGTCGGGGCACTCCAGCTTATTCGTGCATTTGGCTGAGGTAAAAGTCGGACTGTGCACCCGGCAGTGTATGTTACAATCGCTGCCAGCCAAGTATCAGCATGTATTGGGAACTCGCAATGTGTTAACAACTTAGTTGAACTTGCTGCCATTATCCCAACAGGCAGTACTAGACAGGCAGGAGTCACCTACATAGCAACAAGACAGGGGTCCCACCAGAGCCGCATTGCTGCAGAGGATGAAGTTCCGGTCAGCGATCCGACCTCGTCCAAAGTAGCAAGTGCCATTGGAGACGAAGAGTTCATTATCGCTCATGGTTCCGACTAACAAGCGGGGAGATTAGTACAGGCGGGGGCAAATATGGTTAGATACTAGAAGGTGAAGCTCGTATAGGAGCCTGAGTACCCAAAGAAGAACATATATTCTTGAGGAAACCCCGCATATTACCTTTGGTGGAAGAAGTTCTCATGTCTCACTTGCACGGCAGCGTATGTCACCCTATCATGGCAAATAGACCTCTGAAAGGGGGGTAATCGCCCTCTGTTACTCGAACCTATTAGATGTGTGTGCTAGCTCTCATATCTTATGCGAGAAACGACCATGAGCACCTCGACAATGCAGTTTTGATATGCTCATCCGTCCTCCATCACACCGTTTCTATTCAAACGCATATAAAATGGCGATATTCGTAAGGAGGGGCGGCCAAGTTAAACATCGGAGCGATTATACCTGAGCCACGCCCTCACAGCCCCCACGACTTCCATCTCGTCTCTTCCACGGGTAAGAATTATCCTTCCATGCGTCAGATACTGTGAGCACTCGGGTATGCCTACCGAACATTGCTGATCACGGAGTCGGGGCAGCTATGCACATGTCAGGTAATCCCTCCAATGAAAAATGCCAGTGCGACTCGTATGGGCCTGTTGCCTATGGTGTCTCAAAGAATGTCAGGTTCACAGAGTACAAACTACGTCGGTCTCCCAAAACAGACATAAGATCAGCGCTCTCACTCTTTCCATGCATGAGCAATTACTTACATATCCATCGGCTGGGCATTCGCCTGCGAACCCGTCAGCACTAGAATGAACATCGATTTTGGGTGATTGGCAGACGGAGAACCACTATAGACCAACTTAACATCCTGGTCGTTCTTCAGATTTAGGACAACAACCCAATCCGTACGGAAAATACGAAGTGGCATGTATGTGTGGCACACCTGGTGAGAAAGATAGAGGCTGCCAATAAGGGGTGCAATATTCGATGTCTTAACAAGAGACGCAGATACCGGACATGCTAAATCAGGGATACCGAGAAATCTCACGATTCAACCTGCCAGGCGTGGCTCACAGGGCAGTGGCATTAAGACAAGACATATAAGCTAGAGACATAAGGTACAGGACGATACATTGGACTTCAACAAATTGCCGCCTTGATCATCAGCCACATCTCCGGATAACTTCTCCATGAACGACGTGTTAAAGTGCTATCTGTATATTTAAGGAGCATCAAACACAGCGCTGTGCTACTGGACTTTCGTTATTGCTACTTACAGACATAGTCAGCCTTGCCTACCGATGCTACCGGGTGTATTGATAGGTGTGGTTGTGGTAGCTACGCGATGATTACATTAGACATCCCGTACTCGCTGCTAAGTCACGATATGGCGCCGTTTGGGTATTTCTAATATCTTACAGATGAGGTTTGGTTAGTCCTCAGCCTGCACTTGGCGAACTTTAGACCATGAGAGCCAGGTGCTCGTCGAGACCTGGTATCGCGTAATACGTGCAAGAATCGACATAAGTCTAGAAATTTCCCGAGAACAATGCAAAGGAGATCACAAATTCGAGGCGGAGCCACCCACATCCGTGTTCCTGAATGGCGACCAAGTCTGGCCCGTTCCCTTATGACCTGCAGGCTGTGTACACCCATTACGCTCTGCCGTTTTCAATTTACTCAGTACTATTATATTCCCGGAGCAGGCTGGAAGGTTATCGTGGCATTGGTCTCGTTGAGCCTGGATAGTCTCTAAAGTCAACGCCATCGAGTCCATCACCCACTAAGCGTGAATATAGAGAAGAGACTAGCAAAGAGTGAAGGGTCATACGCACTCCTACCTCCGTCTAGGAAACAATCTCTGTTTGACAGTGGCATTATTAAGCCCGAGCACGGTTTTCGTCCCAGTAGGATAAGCGCTTTGAGTAGTAATAAGACCTTGACGGTGTCAAGCACCTCTATGTCGACATCCTGCTATGGCTTTCTCCTTTGAATCTACCACGGGTCCTAGTGTTGCCCACGGTAGCCTGGGAGCAATACAGTGAGTAAACTTCGAATACCAGGAGCAGAGCCGCAATGTCACGAGGGGAAATAGAGGCCTAGAAAATGGTTTGCACGCACAGGACACTATATCCGGAACATTGGGAAGATGGAGATCTTATGTATTATCGCCAAATGTGCTTGGAGCACGCCTTTTGTCTTCCAGTTAAAGAAGCTGCGATGACAGAGAAGTCACCGAAATTATTGTTTTCGACAAGCAAAGATCCTACCTTGAAATGGCGGCACCTCGTCCATGTAGGAGGTCAATTGGTGACAATGACTAATAGCCAGAAGTTTCTTCACGAGTTACATGTTACGAATGGTCCATCGAATTAACGTTCCACGTGCCCATTTGAGATGCTATTGAATTCAAGTTCAGCGTGATGCTCACGTACTACATATGCATGCAAATTATCCACACGTCCTAAATGTGGAGTGGATTCTCCAATTGGAGCAACGTTAGTTAGTGGATAACCACTTCAATCAGCTAAGCTTCGATAATTGATTAGACTCAGCCATCAGATTGAATTTGCAATAAACGATTTTCTCTCTCTCCCCACCCAATATTCTCCAAACCGATATTCCTTCATACTCAAGCACCTCAACACCGCCACAACACCACACGCCAGCGCGCACCGCCACGATGGTTTCGACTAGAGAGAGCGTTGAGGAGGCACGTGCACGACCGACCACCATTCATTTGGCTGCCCCTCGGTCTGAGACCGCGTCTTCCTCTGCCAAGCCAGCTGTTGGTTCTGAGTCTGGTCGCAAGCAACAACGCATCGTTTTGCGAATTAGACCTTCCCAGACCATCCCTTTTGCCTCATCTTCCAAGCAGGAGAAAAAGCCGGAGGCAAAAGTCAAGAAGATGCAGCTCGAGGTAAGTATCAATGCCTAAAATCACAGCTTTCTCCCCAGCTAGTGGAACACGTATGCTGACGCGGTGATGTTGTAGCGCAAGGTCAAGCTCGTTACCGAGCAGCACAACATGTATGTCGCGATCGATTCAACGTCTTCTCGCATCACCATACTGACTTGCTGTGCGCGATTAGCCCCAAGGAATCTCCCATGCCGGAATTTCCCATGAAGGAGTGGAGTGTCAAGCTCTACATCCTCGACCAGGACGGTAATGAGCACCCGGCCAATTGCTTCGCCAAGGTCACCTACAATCTCCATCCGTCTTTCGAGAACCCCAATCAGAGTATGTATTGTTTTCGTCATGGTATCATGTGATTTAGTAAGGCTAATCCGGGGTATCAGCTTTCCACGAGCCTCCCTTCACTTGCAAGAATGAGGGCTGGGGTGAGTTCGAGATGTCGATTGATCTTTTCACCTCCGAGAAGGGTGGCAAGACCACTATCTTCCACGACCTGAACTTCGCCGCCCCTCGCTACGAGAATATTCAGACTGTCACCTTTAAGAATCCCTCGCAGAACCTTCTCGCCATCCTTCGCGAAACCGGCCCCGTCACTGATGACGACCCCCGATCTGCCGTGAAGGCGCGCAAGGCCAACGATGGCAAGAAGCGAAAGGGTGGCTGGGATTTCGACAAGATCGCGGATGCTATGTGTAAACTTAGCGAGGATGACCTTCTTCACGTCATCCAGATGATCCATGACAACAAGTCGGATGATACGTTCATCAAGAACGACATCGAGAAAGGCGAATTCTCCGTTGACCTCTTCTCGCTCCCCGACTTCCTTACGAAGATGATCTGGGACTTCCTCGTAAGCAGCTCTCACCCTGCTGCCGCGGTATTAGTCCTTCACTAACTTCTCTGGTTACAGGTTGAGCAGAAGCTGATTCAGTGAACGGTGCCCTCTGGCGCTTCCTCTCCCGTGGACAGCCGTAGAGATCGGGGTGGATGGTTCATTCAGGTCTATTTTAGTAGACATTCTACGGGTTTCATGGCATGGCGTTCAGGGCAGGTCGCAAAAGTCGAGGAAATTCAGGGTGGCAGATGATTGATATGCCGGCGGATGATTGCAATGTTTATGGTCAACTCATCGCCATTTGATACCCTAGGCAATAAATAAATTGCTTTCATGACCAAGGGATTGGCCCAGTTGCGCTCCTGCCGTGATTGGACCGCTCGTGAGAACTAGACGAGGCATATTCGCTACTTCCAAGACCTTTGAATACCTGTGGCGCGGTGGCCCTGTGACACTCCGGATTACTACATCTGGTGTACATCACGGTCAAGGCAAAAGCTGACAGAGCTGACGGATCACGGGACAACGGCGGCCGGCGTATTCGGATCCGCCCCAAGTCTGATGATGGCCAATAAACGGCTGCTTGGGGAGCTGAATGTGACATCACAACGATAGCCAGAAGCGCTCACCGCTCCAATTACAGGCTGAAGAGGCCGCGGTCAGCTGCTGCACCACCATTGGTTCCGGAAATCCTAACAACCCAAACGGTCCAGGTGAGAGCTGCGGGCCGACAATCGGCTGCTCCTGTGATTAGAACGTGATGCTGCCAAAGCCACAGCTTTGACTTCTCCGACACATACTTATCGCTACGATATTTTCGGTGGGACCCTGACTGACGATATATGGAAGCGATGTGCTAAGCATGGTATACACGTAGGTTTGCAAATCGGCATTTGTTGTAGTCGTGTCTTGTGTCCCAATTGACCCGTCCGGATTATCACGTATACGAGGTACTGATAAGGCACAGGTATATAGGGTCTCAAGTCTCACAACTGGAGCCTACGGTCATGTCGCCATCGTTAAAAGGCAAGCCAGGAAAGCGACAGACAGAAGCCCGTCCATGAAGACTGGAAGGGTGTGATGGTCGCGAAGGGAA
Organism: Monosporascus sp. GIB2; assembly: GCA_004155935.1. Classification (NCBI taxonomy): domain Eukaryota; kingdom Fungi; phylum Ascomycota; class Sordariomycetes; order Xylariales; genus Monosporascus; species Monosporascus sp. GIB2. Next base: position 47,028 of record QJNV01000349.1, on the reverse strand, counting down.
GCCTGTTGGTGCGGCAGCAGCGAGGGCGTGCGAACGGCAGGCCCTTGTCATGTGCAGCAGGCCCGATGCGTGTGCTTACATGTACTACCTAGTATATTTTATTCCTACGAGGTACCTCTGCGCTCCATTTATCAATGCTTTTTCTGCTGGGGGCGATCCACCGACCCGTATACTATACTATGGTAGCAAGCAATACGGAGTATGGTCATCACCCACTAGATGCTTTCAGGTTCTGTCCGTCTATCTGGAAATCACGTGCGGGAATATGGGCGAGACCTGGAGCAATGGAGAGGATTGGGAGAAACCAATATGCCACGTTTTCGTCCCTCGTCGTCGGCTGATCCTCTAATTAATTGACACGGGTATGACGCCTGTTATAATGTTTGTATACGTAGGGCCAAAGGGGTACAATCGCTTGTTTTCATAATCTCATGTCTTCGGGAGTGCTGACGTTCTGATGAGCCTTACAATTCATTGTCTCCTTGTCTCCATTACCGAGTCCGAGACATACATGCACGTGCGCTCCCCGTACAACAACCCAAAAAAGCCTCTCCGCGCCGTTGCAAGCCCTGGCAGCCCCCGGCCTTCTCCTCCGCGATCGAAGGACAAAAACCCGCAGAGCCCCCGGACCTCGTTGTAAACATTGGCTAACTCCGATATGTCTCCGCCACATCGTCGTTGGTAGGTTACGTGCATTCATATCCGCATGTGGGCCATTGCAAGAGGCATGTGAAGAAAGTATATTATCCAGCTCCGTAACCATTACATAATTGATATACCGGTGTGTACGTCTTATTGAAGTAATTCTGGCTTGACATATCCACCATCATCAACGTCTCCAATTGAGTTTGTGTGTGCAAAAGAACCAACCGTTTTCTAGTTACATACGCCGCTGTGACTGTAGCCACATGGGCAGGGGATTTCGTGAAGAACTTCCATTGTTCCGCAACGTTCTTCGGAGCTAACCACCCCTTGGCAGCTTTGACTGGATGCCCTGATGGGTCTTCCTTTGCTTCGACACCAACCGATCCCGCGGTACATCTATCTAGGTACAGTACATACACATACCTGCCGCTCTAGATCGCTTCTTCTCTCACTGAAGCGCATCTTCTCATTCGTCGCTAAAATAGTTCCAATATCGCCCCGTATCTTGGGGGAGAAACTCTTCCAGGGTTATTCTTCCCCATATCTCAAAATGTCGACCTAGACTTCCCGTAGAACTACCAGACAATCACCACTAGTTCTAGTATACGAACAAGATTCTACATATCACGAACTGCAACCGAATCGCACCTACACATCGTCCTCCTACCTTGTTAGGTACATAGCAAGGGGGGCTTATGTAGTAGTTTATTATCCACGAATTATCCCACTTTGATAGATACGCGATAGCTTACTGCAGAGTTCCGGGGGTTGTCATAGTCGTGTCTTCTCTCTGTCGCTCTGTTTCCCCAGTCTTCCGTCTCCAACCCCCGCGATCCCCGCAAACTAGCTTAGCTGTCTAGGTGCCGGACGGCCGACTCGCGAGCTTTAACAACTGCTGGCTCCTCCCTGTCCCACTGGTTCATGCTTTTCTGTTCTCACAAACCCCGGAAAACCCGAGTTAAACCGAGCATAACATCAGACGCAAAGCCATTACTGGCGAGGATGGTCTGAGAGCCGCACAAAAAGAGCCTAGAGTACCTATTGCGTCAATCTTTAGCGTTCAATCTTATCCCGCGCATTCCCATCAGGGCCCGTCCCAACCCGGCTACCAACGGCCACTTAACATGACCCCCTACGCTGCTGGGGGCGCCCAACCGAATGGTGTCACCCAGTCACCGACCGATCATCAACAGCTGCAACAACCGCCGCCGCCGCCGCCTCCTCCTGTTAATGCCAATTCTGCAACATCACAGCCTCCGCAGCATAAGCGAGTCTATCAAGCCTGTATCCCGTGCCGCAGGAGAAAGGTGCGCTGCGACTTGGGCAGCGTCGATAACCCTCACGACCCGCCGTGCGTTCGATGTCGTCGCGAGAGCAAAGAATGTTTCTTCAGCGCCACCCGACGTAAGCGTAAAAACGAGGATGGCGAGGAACAGGAGGACGAATATCTTATCCGCAACAGTCGGAAGCGACTCTACCTGGAGGATACACCGCCCCTCACCGTCGAGAAGGTCTATAGTAGCGTGCCGCTGACGCCGGGGGGTTCTACCGGAAGGAACCAGCCTCTCAAGAGACCGAGCTTAGAGCGAGGTGAAGATGGGAGGAAGAGTAGTCGAGGGACCAGCTACACTGATGGTGGGGAGGATTCGAACGCGCCGATGGAAAACTTGGAGGCTCAGAGTGTCATGAGAAAGGAGGTCTACGGACCTCATGATGCGTTAGATCTGCTATACAAGGCTGCCACGGATAGGTCAGTCATGTCAGGCCTGCCTACGAATGCTGCCCCGGGAAGCATTACTGATGACACGATTAGTCCTCATGAGACTCATGTGCGTCATGGCAGTATGATTTCTGTTGTTCAGCCCTCCCCCGTCTCCGCTCCGGGACTTAAGACACCCCGAGATCAGAACTCGATGTTCAACGGCCGCGTGCCCGGCCACGTCGAGTCGAGATCTGCGGATCCTATCGACCCGCGCCTGCTTCCTTCTGAGAATGTCCTGAACCCCGAAGCGGAGAGGAGAGAAATTGAGCTCAAGTTGAGCAGCGTGGAACGTGAGCGCGGATATCAAGAGGCCCTGGATGCCTGGTCGAGGTTCAGATTTGTCCGAGCGGGGTGGTTTACCAAAGAAGAGGCAATCAGATACATCGTATAGTAAGTCGGCCTGTTGGATCCTGGAAGGTTAGTTGCTGACCGTGTCGTAGCTATTACGAGTATCTGTCCCCCATGACGCCGGTATCGCCCCCTACCTTCCGCAACCCGGCTTCACATAGCACGTTGTTAACGGAGGAACCCGTCCTGACGGTCACCCTTCTCACCATTGCGTCAAGGTACTATAGCATCCGTACCACCGGTGGCCATTGTCGATCACATGCGATCCACGAGGAACTGTGGAGGTATCTTCGGAAGATGATCGAGAGATGCTTATGGGGACAGGAGGCGTTTGGAGGAGGCTTCTGCGGATCCGGCGCCGATGAATCTCAGACGTCTAGCACGGCGCCCTGGCGGGGCTTGCGGAAGGGGAGCCTCCGAACGTTGGGGACGATTGAATCGCTCATGATCTTGACCGAGTGGCATCCTAGGGCGCTTCACTTCCCACCTGGCGAAGCAATCGACGAGCTAATGCTTCCTCCGCGGGATATGCCATCGGGGCACATGGATGACGACCACCATAATATGCGAGTGGGAGGAAACGTCGGAGGGCGGAGAATTGAGAGCTGGCTCGAGCCTGCTTGGAGAAGCGATCGGATGTGCTGGATGCTCCTAAGCAATGCCATGGGCCTCGCGTACGAACTGGGTGTTTTCGATGACATCGATGAGCTGCTTGCCGCTCAGGCTATCACGCGGCCGGAGTATGAGGACGAGGCATATCGCTTGCGTGCGATGCGCATAAAGCGCTTGCTTCTGATATACTTGACACAGCTAGCCGGTCGCCTAGGTTGGACAAACATGGTTCCCGAAAGTATTCGGACTACTGATCCGGCCTTCTCGCGAAAGCGGCCAACGTCTCATGAGGGAAACACGCCCGCAACAAACCCTTCTGCTTGTGCCACCGGCTTCTGCTACGTGCCAGACGTGGAATTGGATGATCAGATCATCCACTGCTGGGTGGGAGTTAGCAATGCTATGCATCTGGGCAACGAGAAGCTTTTTCGATCCAGAAAACACACTACTGATATCATCCAATCCGGAAAATACACTGCATTGCTCAAGGAATTCCAGCCGATCTTAAGAGGGTGGTGGAATGAGTTCGAGCGTTTCAAGTTGCCGTCGTTCATTCGCCACATCCTCACAATCGAATACGAGTACGTGCGAATATACGTGAACTCCCTGGCGTTACAGGCTGTCGTGGAGAGATGTACGAGTCAAGCTGGTGGGAACAGTGATCCCATGCAGGGCGTCGCACCCGCCGTGAACCCTCAGCAGATGTCACCCCGTGCGCAGAATTACTACGGCAACTTGCCGCTTGGCCACCTCGGCGGCTTTAGCGTCCAGGATCAGGAATACGTCAAGGAAGTCGTAGAAGGCTCACGGAATCTTCTGCGGACTGTCGTCGAAGGTCTACTGCCTAACGGATATCTCAAGCATGCGCCGGTTCGAACTTATTTCCGAATTGTCAGTGGTGCTATGTTCTTGCTCAAAACCTTTGCCCTGGGCGCTCCGAAGTCGGACGTTCAGATCAGCATCGATTTACTGGACCGCAGTGTTTTCGCACTCCGGAATTGCGTCGTTGATGACATTCATTTGGGCACAAGGTTCGGTGATCTACTTGAATCCCTAACGTCACGACTACGAGATCGCTTCAAGTTTGCGCAGGCAGTACCAACGCCTGCCGAGGGGAAGAGCCCACACGCAAATGGCGACGCAGCCAAGGCGGCGGGGGTCAACGGCCAGTCTCATATGAATGGCATGGAGAACGTGCATCCAAATCAGGCTGCCAGATTCAAGGATTCACTTGCTGCACCTGGTAAGTTCCGGGAGCGGGTAGAACATGACCCGATGCTTGGGCACAATAGCTCACGAAGCTCTGTAGAACGCTCTACTACCCCTTCTATATCGGCAACTCCGTTCGACTTGACGACAGGAAACTTTCCCTACCCGCCTGGGGCTACGTCAATATTCAGACCAGGCACACCCACACAATCCGGTGTGCTGGATAACACTACGCTGGCAGAGAACATATTTGAAGGCCACAATGATTGGAATTCCGACGAGATGTGGTACTTGCCCCCGGGGCCCGGCTTCTTCCAGAACATGGGAGAAAACTCGAATATCACAATGACCGACCAAGGCGTCAACATGGGAGGCATAGACTTGCTGGAATACATGACTATGGATCCTGTTCCCTTCAGCAATCATATGGACGGCTCTGGCCCAAGTTATTAGGCAAATCCCAAGCCTCTTTCTACGTGAACGCCGTTTACGAAAATGAAACAAACAAAAGGTGGATGGAAACGAGCGTCTAGACTTTGGGGGCATTCAGTTCTGGCGAGGGCGCCTCGGGGTTATTAAATGGACGAAATTGGAGTTCGGAGACCTTGGCGTGTTCTTTTCCATCTCTTCCATCTTTCCTCTAAATGCCTGACTTCCCCGACTTTTAGCTTGAAGATCTCTATTTTATCGATTATAGTTCAGCGCGGTGTCTCACGACAAAGCGATTTGAAAGTCGGTTGAACTTGTAGCGACAGACAAACAGGGTCCGTTAGGAATGTCGTTATCACGAGAAATGCAGTCATATATGTTAGATACCCTAGGAGACTCACCCATGGGACAATTGCCATGCCCCTTGGTCGCTACCTCAGATTTTACCGTCATCAAATTCATTCCTTATAAGGCTTTCCGGGATGGGTTGATCGGTCTGCGGCTTACGGGCTCGAGTGCAAACTGATCCCTAGATCAGGATGGACGATATGAAGTGGTTTGCCGATGTAGTAAAAGGCTACGGCCAGCTGCTTCGCAGCGTTGCTGGCCTATGGCTGTACGAGGCACAAGTCGCTTCTCTGATACTTGAGGGATCCAACTGATTATCCGCAGGAATACATCGCACTGCTCCGCTGTGTCTCACCACGGTACAGACTCATCAAGCCGGGCATTTGGACCGGAAATAATCCCCCTCTTTACTCAAACCGTATCGAGTACTTTTTAAATCGTCGTCTCACAAATTCATGCGACGCTGAATAAAGACTTGGAACCAGAGCACGCAAGCAAGCCCCTGCTACCGGGAATGATACGCATTATCTCCCGCCATCTCGTAGACCGAACACGCCGCGGGCGGCGCGGGTGGCACCTCCCAACTCGGCCGCTGCCCGACCCCCGCCCTGGGGCGGCACCCGCCGCCACCCCCGTACTGGATCGGGGTCCTCCGTCTCGCCGTACGGCTTCTGTCCGCCCCCGCCGTAGTACGTCTTGGGCTCCCCTGCTTGTTGCCCGCGCAAGTCCCCCACTTCGGCGGGGCTATCCGCCCTGCCGCTGTCGTCGCCCGTCCTTGCCGGCCCGTACCCGCGGTTCCCCAGCGGCGTCACCCCGCACGCCTGCGGCCCCTTGTCGTGCCGCCTGTACCGCTAAGTCACGAGCCCCGCGAGCGCGAGCGGCAGCGCGCCGCACCCGACGCCGACGCCGACGCCGATCGCGGTGCCCGAAACGCCGCCGCTTGCCGATCCCGCATCGTTACCGCCATCCTCGCCGCTGCCGTCCGTCAGCGGCGTCCGCGTGCCCTCCCAGCTCGCCACCCAGTCGTTGTTGCTCGGCTCGATGGCGTGTGCGCCGCTCTCGAATGCCATCACCTGCTCCCCGGCTATGTTGGGAGCGGGCCTGCGCCAGCCAGTACGTCGACTTCTCGAGGTTGGCGCCGAAGAAGGCGTCCTGCAGCAAGGCGCGGCCGAGGGAGTACTAGCCGTTGGAGGCTGCGTGGTAGGGAAGATAGGGTACCGTGCCGCCACCAATGAGGGGCCGGTCGAGCGCCAGGTTCGGGTGCGTGAACGGCACCGAGATGTCGACGTGGCGCGCGTGGTTGCCGCCCTACTGGAACGTGAAGCGCAGCGCCGCCGCGGAGTCCGCGACGTAAGTGTATGCCACGTCCCCTGCGTCCCAGAGGCACAGGCCCAAGTCGGAATCGTACGTCACGGGTCGGTGCGCCGCGATGGCGTCGCAGGTGCTAAGTGGCAGGTTCAGATATGGCGCGGAGGCGTCAACGGCGACCCCGGGACGCGCGCCAACTGTCTCGTTGCCCGCGGCCATCAGGCCCGAGTAGCGTGTAGTCCCCGCCTCGCCCGGCTCGGAGGCGGTCTCGTTTCCCCCCTTGAACGGCGACCCGCCCGCCGTCACGGCGAGCGACACGTCGACGAGCGCCGCGCGCCCTCGAACGACATCCGCGGCGCGGTAAGCACGCCGCCGACGGCGCGATTCGCGGTCGTGACCCCCGAAGTACGGGAAGCCCCGCACCCGGGCGCGGGCGGCCGCCGACCCCACGTGCATGCCGAACGACTGCGGCTCGTCCACCTGGCCTCGGCCATGTGGCCCGCCAAACAGGCTGACATTGGTGGCGCCCTCGAGCGTGCCCTCGCGCATCGCGAACGTGGTTCACCTGCCCCGGCGCGGCGCCGAAATCGAGGCACCCCGCGAAGAGCTGGTGCGCCGCGTCCCGGGGGTACACGACCCTCGTGTCGCCGTCCAGAAGCACCATGTCGACGTCCCGCACCATGCGCATGGCCTACCTCGACGTGTCCGTCCCCAGGTACGGGTCATCGGCCCACCAGCTGCCGTTGATATCGGCGCCGCCCTGCGTCCCAGTCGTGAAGTCCGTGCTGTTCCAGAGTGAGGGCCGGGGGGGGGTGGTGGTACACGATCAGCGGCGCCTCGCCCGACGGAGAGGCCCCCGAGTCGTACAGCATTCCCGCCTCGTCCGCGTCGCACCGCCCCTCCCCGTCGCTAGGCGATACGCCGCGCAGTAGCTCCGGTCCAGGAAGTACGGCCCCTACATCCGCCCGCCGTAGATGGCCACGCTCTGCCCGTTGGTGCCCACCGTCGCGTTTAGCGCGTTCCAGGGTCCGTTCGGTCCTACTGGTTGGTCGGTTTACCGCGCTGCTCGCGGTTGGATCACTGCCGTCGTTGTCGTCGGGCGGGTTGCGAGGAGCGTGGCTAGGAGGGCGGATAGGGTCGTCGGCAGACGAGATGTCCCGGAGGTACCCGCCATCTCTTTGTGGCTCTCGGGTCTATCCTGCGTACGAAGAACAAGAGTGAACTGTGCGACCTCGGTGTAGCGTAGGAGGATATGGGAGACCCTTCTGCGATTAGGGCCCGTGACCAACTTTGACTTAGTTCCGAAAAAAGTCTCTGCATGCCCAAGGTCCCAGCGGTAAGGCGGCAGTGGATTTTCAGTGGATTTTCTTGATCACCAGTAGTATTCGATTCGGTTGAAGATTGACGATCTTGCCTCTTCCGGGAACCCTCCGGCTTCGCCCCAAACAGATGTCTATGACTAAGCCCGACATCGATGTGTGGAAGAGAGAAGAGTGAGATTTGAGGCTGCCCACCTGAGAAAAACTCAACTGGTGGGAGGCATGATGATTCCTTTCGTCGCCAGTCATTGCCTGCTAACCTGCTACTATGCAGTAGCGGGGTCATCCTCATGTTGTGAAGGTCCGACTCTTCAGACCGCGCCGAGGTGACGGCCCCATCCCTCCAGCCCTGGCAGGAAAAATTGGATAGAGAAAGAGGACTCAATGTCCCGTGGCTGCGGGCTGGCTACTTTAGACGAAGCATGCGACATGTTCCATACAGTTATCTGCGAATGGAGATGGAGGTAGTACTCATGATCATTACGATGTGGCTAGTGTTAGCCATACATAGCATGATTCTATATTGGTGCAAAAGCTAAATGGGAAATAGAGAGGGGAGTCGGCATATACCGATTCATCATACATCCCTACTACCGCTTTTCGACCAACTTTACAACCACCTCCTCCAGGTATTTCATAATCGTGAAATGGGTTTCACCTTCAAGTTCGTATAATTCGCAGTGTGGTAACCACTCCTTCATATACCATACCATCCTGATCTGTGAGTTGGCCTCCTTGGTTCCATGCCAAATCTTGACTTTCCTCTCGAACTGCACATCCTCGAGACGGAACCCATACAGATGCGTGAGGATATAAGCTTCCTGGACAAATCCTCGTGAGTCCTGCGCAAAGGGCTCGAGAGAGATGCGCAGTAACCGTTCCCTCCGTGCCGCAACGGCTTCCGGCTGCTTCTCCGACTCGCGGATATCCTTGTCGGCCGTAGCAGCCGCTTTGGCAGCGATGCCGTCAATGAGCTTCTTGCCCGTCTCGGAAGCCGTAAACCGCTTTGGCATGCCGAGCACAAGGTCAAGCAGACGCGTGCTTAAGGATGGGCAGTACGTTGAAGCCCAGGATCCGAGGCGAGCCGACCACAAGACATCCCGGTTACCCGCTTCCCAAGGCGCGGCACTGCGCAGTAGACCAACCGAAAAGAGCTCATCAGGGGGAATTGCGTAGGCGCAGGCCACTGAAAGAGCCAGGGTCAGTAAATGCTCTTTCAAAACGTACCTAGGTAATATGCGATCTCCTCAAAGTCAAACAAGAGGAGTAAGTAACTCGCAGATATACGTACAGGCGTGCGCGGGCCGCCAACCGAGCCGCCAAGGACGGAGTAGCGCTTCAAGTCGAAGTGCCGGGCGAGGTACCGTACGTCGGCAGGCCAGTCGAGGAGACGGCGGTTGGGCTGGAAAGTCGAGAGGCCGTAGCCGGGCCTGTCGGGGCAGGTAACACGAACATTTATGCCGGCGTCCTATGTCCTCGAGACCCCGAGCCTCTGTACGGGAACCCGGAAAGCCATGGAACAAGAAGCATGTAAAGCCGGTGGGCGAGCCGGCTTCGGCCCAGGCCAGTGTTCGGCCACCCGGGAGCTTTACGGTTCTATGGTAGCACTCCGAAGGATCGGGGCTGCCTACGACGCTAGCGGCGTTGGAGTAACGGCGTACTACTACTGTATGGAGGAGGAGTAGGCGGCGCTGATCCGCAAACGGCTTGTGCGGAGAACGGGTTCGTATGATCCTTGCTGCCAAAGCCGTATTTTCGGTGATGGCTTGCGACTGAATGGCCGCGTACTGATTGATGCGCAGGTCTTGGTGGTAGACCTTCCGGCCAGTTTCAAATTTGGAGGTGCCAGACTTCCCGCGCGTGCATTTCGCGTGCGGCTCCCAACCCTGGCAGCGGATGCCTGTCGGGCCGTACCCAATTCGTTGTGATCAGTCATTTGATCGTTCATGTTGGTTCGGTAAGCCCAGGGTACCAATGTCCGGCTCCAGTCGGACCGGTCTTTTATTGCCCCTTCTCTTCTTTCGTCACTGCCCTTCAATGCTCTACATGTAACCGATACTTTCAGTAGTAAGTAGAACTTAGAAGGTTAGTACTGTACTCGACGAATAGCAGTCCGTTTGGCTTACGCAAGGACGTTGAGTAGATGTTTGGGGCAGCTGAGGAGACCGGGACGAGTCCATACAACCCAGGCGGCGCAGGGCTGCTCAATTTCGCGGCCAAGTCCTCCCGCGATGGGTATACTAATGCCTGAAAGCCACCGTACCCGTGCCGGCTGGCCTCGAGACTTTCCAGTACCTCTAATGCCGCCTTGACCTACGAAGTCACATGTTTCATCTACACGCGAGTTGTAGTCAGCGAATCAGTACACATTAGAGATGCATCTGCTCTTACATGCTTCCTGTTATACTTGTTGAATGTCCCGTAGTGGTCACTATCAAGTTCTAAAACCGCCTTGATGAAGCTGGCATAGCTTTGTTCCTAGCCCAGAAGAGGGTCATCGCGAAACGCATCTATGCGACATGGCTTGTTTGATCAGTCCGCGGCCTTTTTGCGCCTTGTATATCGTAGCATGGCAGCCGGCGGGGGTGCACAAGCATCCGCCATTGTTCCGGGAGATGCACCTGTCTGTCGACGGTAATCCAAAAATTGCCCGTGATAGGCTGTAGAGAATTGTGCCGCACTTGACGCGAAAACACTCGCTTCCGGTCGTCAACTGCATGCCTTCGCCGTTAAACACTGGGCTATCCCAAGCTGGCCGGGCCCATGACTTCACCATCACCTCGAAGTGATCGAGAGCCTTTTACACAAGGGAAGGAACATTGACCATCAGCGGCTTCAAGAGCTCCTCGTAGGAATCTCCCTTTTCTGCCCATGGGATGTGATATGGTGGGCCAATCAGTAATAGACCCACGACCGTAATGTCAGTGCTCCCGTCCAGGGCAAGCATCCGGGTCATGGCGACGGACAGATACCCGCCGAGCGACTAGCCTCCGAATGCCTGTGTTTTGTAGTAGACCGATGTAGTGTCGCGCTATCTCGTTCACTCGACCTTCCCAAGGCTGTCCGCTCCAGAGCGAGGGTACAGCCCAGACATCACGGCCTAGACTGTCTAGTATCCAATAGCCGAACCTAGTCCTGCCGCCGTCGTGGAGCAAGACCAACGGTAAAGATGAGTCCTTTTGCCGCTTGAGTAACCGTGACTGCATTTTGGACGGATTGGGGCCCTCGGGATACATAACTCCTGTTTCAGGGAGATGCAATATCGAACCTTCGGCCCGTGTGTATCTGCTGACTCATTTGTCCGGGGTTCTGCCGGACCGGACCGCCTTCCGTACTCCAAGCACCGGTTTGCAGTTGGGCCGGACAACCGTTTTTTCAAACGGAGCAGCCGAGAACACGGAACATCTACTCGTACTGCTCTGGACGATGCCGGGTCTCATCCGCTCACGCCCCTCTTACGCTTGCGATTACCCCTCCCATGACTGGCTGCCGCCTTGACCTAGCCGCCAGCGGCCAGCGCCAAGGAGTAAGCCATACCATATTATAAGCCAACACTGATCCACCCCGATAGCATGGAATTCTCGTTTTTGAACCCGGTCGATACCAGCTCTAAGCGCAACATGGTCTATAAAATACTTATTTCTCCTGTAACTATTTGCTCATTAGCTCCCTTCGAGGCAGGCAGCCCGAATTCATATACCACGTCCTCGCGTCTTTCGCGCCTATTACTGAGATAGTTCGGGGATGGCCGCTTTACTTCTTCTCCGCCGCCTACTACGCGCACCCTCCCATTGGCCATTGTTTCACAAGATGCGAGGAAACAGGCAAATTTGACGCACTTCAAAGATCCCTGTCGCGACCTATCAATGACAAACCCCTTGTCGCAGATACTACGTTAAAAGAACGAGACCGCCTTTGGCACACCTGGGTGCGGTTAGTTTCAGATACAGGGTGCCCCTATCCATAATGAGGTGCTGGACGGACTCACTAGCTCCGGACATAACCTATTATAAAGTTAATATAAGAAATACTAATGTTTGTGACTAATTATATCTCTAGTGTTCTGAGGATCGGGAAACATAGTTTAGGAACAAAACCGCTTTACTCTCATGAAGCAGCCGCACCCCTGAAAGATCCAGAAGAGGCATTTCACACTACTATCCCGAGCCACAATGTATCGACCGGGTTGACGTCAACTCGTTACAGTTTCCAGCTCGATAACTGGAATAAAAGAAAATTGTATAATTGGCTATATTCTCAAACACATAGGTGACCCCTGAAGGCTACTTAGTTCAGAACACTATCCGGTTCTCACGCTCAAGCAAACGACGATATGGACTTTCAGCCAAGAGATGCTAGGGACGTTCCCGAGACCATGCGGAGAAACAAACACGGAGGGGATTATAATTGATGAACTAGAAATGAGAGACTTGGCCACAGAGAGCCGACCAAGCATAGCAATTCCATGCCGAGGCAGCATGGGGTGGAATATTGTTAGCGGAGCACCATTCAGAGGCTTTTCTATTCCTCGGGTCTAGTGCGGTGCTTGCATATACGTCGTTCTATATATGTCAAAGTCCCTCGAATGGTACCTCTGCAAATAAAGGAACCGGTTCAATTAGGCATGTACGCATGCGAGTACATGGGTTGCTATGATCTCTACAGAGTTAGGCTGCTGGCTGCTATTACATCAAGCCTGCTTGTGGTGTGCTTTCATACCCGAGGGGCCGTTTTTACGCCCCCAAGCCCTAGTTTTCCGATCCATATCGTCCCTGACAAAAACCATGACGAGGCCCATGAGGGATGCTACCATCCAGTCCCATAGTACTCTGACCACACCTCCTCTCACACTCCCGCCCAACATGCCGCGCTTCACCATATACGCCAGGAACTCGGTCGTGACAAGTTCTTGTCCATCCTCAAGTCCCCGGATACTCTTCGCGGCAACGACCTCTGCCGTCTGTCCCCCGTCCACGTTTTCGAGCATGGTGGTCAAGTCGCACTTCATGCGGTTTTCTGCGTCGAAAGACTCACCCAGTATGCCGGCTGGAAATATCGTATGAACGCGGATGGGTGGCTCGTGGGGATAAGCAGCGGCATACAGGTTCATCTCCTGCGAAAGGTTGTCTGACAGGGCGCGCAGGGCTGCTTTACATGGACTATAGGGGCAATAGCCAGCAAAGCTGTAGAAGGCCAAGAATGAAGATGTAAATATTATATGTCGTGCCGGCGGCCTTCGGGTGGTCGTTCCCTGAGTATTGCCACTGTTCCTTTGGTATGTTCTTAGCCAGCAAGTCAAGGTCGCATGTGCCATGTATAGACTCGTGAAATAATTATTGTTCATCTGTGATGTGAACTCGGATAGGGGTGTGTTAACGAAAAGCGTTGGATGGGGCCCGCCGGCGCAACACCACACGATGTCCGGAGGGTTGCCGGAGTTCCATGATATGACCTCTTCAATGACTCTCGTCGACTCTGATGGTATGGTTAAGTCGGCGCTTATTTGATGAAAACATTGAGTTTGAGGGTCACGTGCGCCTTGCTACGACTGGGTTAGCTATTTCCAACAGGGTTGGTAAAGTATTACGTGATTGTATACCTGTATGTGCTTGACTGCTCTCGTCAGCTTGTCTTGAGTGCGCGCAACGATCGCCACGTTAGCACCCATCTCGGCAAGCTTGCGCCCAACGGCGAGGCCCATGCCGCTCGAGCCGCCAGTGATAACCACTGTCTTGCGTGGAAAGTCAGTTTCAGGGGTTTGTGACTGAAGTGGCTGGGCAATGAGACGTTGGATGGCATACCCTCCCTTCTACGGGAAACTCATTTCTCGAGAACGCGGCCCCCATAGCTACAAAGCCTCAGCCTTCTCCTTTGACAGTCCCTTACTCCGAATCGTCGGTTTGCGCCGGCGTCTGGTGTTGAAAGCTGTCTAGCTAGTAATTGGATGCGAGACACTGCATGAACCAATAGTTAGTTGGGGTTAATGGTGTCTTCGTTCATGTGATTATTGTTGAGAAATTCACCGAGTCCACTAACAACCAATAACCAAGGTTCTTGGCGTAATATTGCTTTGCTTATCTACACCCCTCGGGTTAACTATGGAAAGCCCTTTACCATGAACATTTACACGTGTCGTACCTGGGGCATTGCATATGTATGTGCCCGAGCAGTCGAGCCATCCAAATGCATAGCACATACTTGCTACTCTTTATATGAGTCTCATTCATATACTACGTAGTACGGCGTGATTGGAAGCAGGGAAGGCGAAGCTGCTCAATTCATCACTTAAATAGGTAACTCTACTAATGCTAACGTTAACTAGCGTAGGCAAGCCTGGACAAACGCAGCCCTGGAAGAGGCACACTGAGCATCTTCTCAGAATGTTCGTGGACCGCATGCCGCATCATAGTACCTGACGTTCTTATAGATAAAGATGAGATGGTAAGTTTCCAGAAGTGATGAGATGTTGTATGTGATAGTTATCAGATGATATGCAACGGGGCTCTCAGAATTCGCAAATGCACCCATCGTCTAGAGTTTGTAAACTCATGCCAACCACAAAAAAAGCTGGGCTGGAGTCTAGGTCTATATCACGAATGATTCCCTCGACTGTAAGTTCGTTTTCATTTGCCGCGAGCGAACACCTTCGTAGCTAACCAACTAGAGGTGCATCTATCCAGAGCAGGTATTGCATGATGCGTTGAATGTATGTAGACTGGGACCCAGGCCCTCAAACTAGCGTCGCTAGGTCAGATATGTAAGTAACTTCAATCACTACGTGAAGATATCAGGTCATGATGACCCTGCACATACGACGAGGTTGTGAACACGATTTCGACGCATATTCAGTGAGCGGCTTCTCGCTTAAAAGCGCGGATAGGATCCCAAATTAGAGTTCATAGCGGCCAACTCAAAGGGGATGAGTTATCTTCTCAACGGCCCTAGGTATTGCCAATTAAATAGAGGATATGTGCAATGGCGCAGTAAAGGATGGCGCCTCCGGATATGAGGATAACGGTTACGACAATAGTTGAGTATAAGGTAAACAAGTAGAAGAGCATATCGGCCGTGTGAAGCTGCTACGAGCTATGGAGAGAGAAGAAATAGAAGCTGAAGACACAGAATGAAATGAGGAGGCACCGTCTGAGAGGATACTCCAGGGCATAACCAGAGAGCCGACAAGCGATTAGCCGGAAAGTGGATGGCAGGTAACCTAAATATCGCCCTCGCACTGCACATGGTAGGCAGCGGCCTGAAGGCGATCAATACGAATAGATCGGGTAGATTAGACTTGTACGGGCAGACCAGAGTTCGTACGAAGATAAACTGACTCCCTGGTAGGACGTTGAATCTGATCCAATAGAATTTAATATCAACCAGGAGGGGAAGAGTGGGAATTACAGTGGTGGGGCAATTTTTTTTTTAAAAAAAAAGCAAATCTGCAACGTCTCCGAAAGCTCTATTATTTTAAAATATCGTAACTAATTAACAAAAATACATAAAAATACATAGTTCTAAGAATTGTAATTTCACGATATCAGTTATTAATATTTATAAAGTAAGAACATAATTTATATAGCGATAAGTTATTTATTACTAGTAAAAGTAGGAATATATTTAATGTTTAAATTTTGATGTATAAAATTTCTATAATATAATAATACATTTTATAATAGTTTAGAGTTATATTTAAGTTAAAACTTTTGAACTACACTGTTAAACTATGTAGCAATGATATGTTAAGCTGAATTTGATTTTTACACCATAAATGTACGCAAGCAAAGGTCCCTTGCATAGAGATTCATCGGCCTTTACCCGAGCTGAAGCCTTGTGGTAAACTGTTGCCTGTTGTTGACATACTACTGTGACATGTATGTAACCCTCTGTCAGACCTTGTGGGCCACTGTAACCCTCTGTCAGCCCTTCTGGGCCGCTGTACCCCCTCTGTCGGCCCATCTGGGCCGCATATAGATATTGTTTCCCCGCACCTACAAATCTCACGCTCAATATAACACACTAATAATCTCCCATGTCAATCCAGACCTCGCTTAGCTACCTGACGCCTGCCAAGGCACCGTCTGCTTACATAAAATATGCACGAGCATCCTCGCATACCGATTGGCGGCTATGATCTCAGCCCGCTCCATTGTGCTTACATGTGCCCTTTTGTAGATCAATATGCCTGCGATACCCACAGAATCAAATCGCCCCCAATCTGTCATCTCAAGGCACCATTTCCTCTTTACCGTGTAGCGATAGTTATGTCCTTGTTTGCTTGTATGATCTCCCCAGCTTCGCCAAAGGATCAAGCTTGATGTACTAGTACTAGCTTGGAGCCATGCAAGGCGGACCATTGCTAGCGCGTTTATAACCGCGCTTTTTCTAATACCTGGAAGGGCAATTCCTAATTAGGAAGCAAGCTCTTTCACTGGAATGTCAGTTATCACACTAGTTACACAATAGACCTCATATGCCTTACTATTTTCCTAATTTCCTTACTGTGCCTCGAGGTCTGTATAATAGCACCTTTATATACTCGCGGACTCATGGCAACATGACGCTCATAATGGTCGGGAACTAAGGGTTCGCGAATTAATTATTAGCGCTCGAAAAGAAGTCGAAAGCTATAGTTAGGTTGGCAGAATTTCCCCGCCTAGTGATACAGAATGCCACCCTTCCAAGACGAAGGAGGTGGGTAATCAGCTACGATATCGCGACTAGGACACGACTTCTTTCAACCATCGTTCTAGGTCAGCCATCAATTTTTCGCCGAGGTTTGCGTCTACCACGCAGTCCTGCCAGCTGCACGTGACGCACATCTGCTCGTCCCTGACCGTCATGACCGAGACCGACAGAGCGGCGGAGGGCACCTCCGCACTTAAAACCAGCTCCGCCCGGCGAATCGACCATCCTTCTTGTTCCTGTTCTCGTGTGTCGGGAGCTCCCCCGTCGAGGACGCCAAGGTTGGTAACGAGCCACGATAAGTACCTCGGCTTCTGTGTCTCACTCTCCTGCTGAGTTCGCCAGTCGCGGACAAACTTCATAATGCTTATCATATCGTTCTTCACGCCCGAGTCCAGTCTAGCCTTAATTTCCTGCCGGACTCGAGCTGAAACAGACCAGACTATATCCATGACATCAGCAGACAGGCTCGCGCCCGTGGCCTTTGACGAGAACTTTGATCGGATCGCGGCGACTAGTTCTGCGTCAAATTCATGATCTAGCACGGACACGTAGTTGCACATAAACTCTTTCGGTTGTATCCGAGGGTACTTCGGGGTGTTCGAGGGCAAGAAATGTCGTAGATCAAAGGGAGTTCTGCTGGCAAACCCCTTCATATCCCCAAGCGCGAGTGTGAGGGAGACGAGGACGAAGGCATGGAGTAGGCCGGTAAGAGTAGTATTGCGCTGGCGGCAGGCACCCACTACCTTGGTGACCGTGTCATTGTCAACCACGAAGGTGCGAAACCGGGTCATGTAAGGGGAAGCCTGTATCGGAGCCCAGGTGGCGTACGTGACACCCGCTGGTAATATCGAAAGCGGTTTCAATTCCTTCCAAAGAGCTTTCACAAGGAACGGTGGTGTTAGGGGCCAATGACACAAAATCTCAGGGGGTGGCGGTAATATATCAGAAGGATCGGGAAGGTCAAGGATCCAACTATCCGAGCCCTGCTGAATGTTAAGTACAGACTCCTCGGCTTCCCTGTTCAGACTTCGAAGCAACTGTTCATGAAATATCTTGCCACTCATCCCATCGTGATGTGGGTGGTTCCAGACATATAATACATCTGCAGATTCTGCCTCAACGTCATGGAATATGATTACTCTCCAGCCGGGCAGGGTTGCGAGATCATGATATCTGGAATCGAGTTGGGACTGCATCGAGCCTAGGTATAGTGGCTCGAGATCACTGGAGTCGTCTACTAATCTCCAATCAACGTGGTTACGGAGATCAAGGCGATCAAGACGAACAAACGCAGGGTCCGCTGAGTTTTCGCCTATTATACCGACTTGTAGATGAGGTTGCGCGAGGACAACACGGGCAAGCGCATTGTAGAACCTGGCCTTGAGCGTCTCCAAGGCTCCCGGACGGGCCAGACTAGTCGGCAGGGAATAGCGACAAGCTACGACGGTGCCGCGGTACTGGTCAAGTGTATGCATTGCTAGCTGGTAAGCTTCACTGCGCTCAGTTAGATTGAGAGGTCGTCTACGCAGGGACGGAACTTACTGGCAGCCGAGTCGGCGAATAACATTGGTGTCCGCGTCGCCGTTGGTGACGCCTCCCCCCCCTCGAAGATGCTGGAACATGATGGTGTCTGAGATTTAAGAACTATACAATAATTCAATGAGGGTTCTAGATTGCAGTCGTAATATCTTCAATACCCTTGCGACAAGAATCTGCGTACGGCTTACACAGCGCCAGCGACTCCTCTTGAATCTCGAGTGTGTAAGAAAGTACGTTTGCTGTTTGCTGGGTGCCTTGGGAAGAATGATTCAATCAGATCTCCATCGCAATTGGTCACTTTGGTACCCCCTTACCAGTGACCATGTTGCCTGACTGCTCGCGTAGTACATACCACCCTGTCAGCTGCAGTGTAAGCGTGTTCAAGTAGGTATGTTAATTAAATCCAAAATAATACAGGTACCGATCCAAAGGGCGCGCATGGTAGCCAGCCAATCGCAGGGATTGAAAGCAATGCACGTACTGCCTAGAGTTGCATTCAAATCTAACAACGTCGACCTTCCATCGCCACCATAGCAGATCAGCATTTAGCGACTGATGATAACCTATATCCTTGCTTGATTATTCTGGTAGTGAGGGGTTCGGTCATAGTGTCGTAGTAATCCGTGCAGCGTAAGCAAAATTAAACGCTATACTGCAGCCACAGCTGTGTTCAGTGGGAGAAGTAACTCGTAACTGTCGGTCCTGGCAGCAAAGGGGCAGAAATAGAAAACCTTCCCAATGCAGATTGCGGCGTAGGGTTGGGCAATGCACAACGATACATCCCGGTACTACATGACATGGCGGGGCTTCGGCGCTCGCTTGGAGGCTGAGTGGACGACCACTTGGACCCCAAATTTCAGTCACCCCTTCCTCTTTCCACCTCTTCCCCCTCGCATATGGCATTTGTGGGGGCTCACCAACGTAGGCGATTCTGGGTTCTACCTTAATAAGGGGGCCATGAGAGGAGTATCTGTCGCGGAGCACGGGAAGGGCCAAGTGGCTGAAGGATTGAGCTGGAATTGTCCGTGTAAGGGTTAGACTGGATACGCGGGACACCCACAGAGATTAGCTCCCTAGCGAGGAAATGGACAGCTCCCACATTACAGATATCATGAATGGGTTTAAATAGCGTGTACTATAGTCCAATTAGATAGTACGCCAGACGTATCCGTATACCCGCATATCTCGCACCAGACAGACCATTTGTATTCCGTTATAATAACCGGTTAAAACACTGCAAAACTACCGGGAGAGCATATATATATACAATTCTCAAGGACCGTATTTTCTATTATCATTAGTCTTTTAATTATATAAATTTTCTTAAAAAATAAAATTAGCTACATATCGTAAAGATTAAAATGCACTATAATAATGCTATGAAGTACTATAACAAATTGCTTCCAATTTCACTTAAATGCAGTAAAGGTAATATGTTTAAATAAACGTTTCAAATAATGGAACTCTTTAGTACATCTATGTACAAAGATGTATTTCCATTGCATCTTATCTATTCTCCTTAATTGTTATATTTGAACAAAATGGGGTGTGTTTTAGTGGATAATCGCTGGGTGTACGGATACTTTTGGCGCATTCCTTTTTAACTTTAAACACACGTCGTCAATGTGTAGAGGAACCGATATGACTCGCTTCAAAAAGCGCAACCACTTGCAGTCACGCAAAAGAACGGATCAGATATCCATTATTGAGTCGCGCGAGAAGCGCGACCTGCAGCAATTAGGCTGTCGGCGTCCTCGTCTCACGTACAGAGAGCTGCAGTATCAAGGGGCTACCTCTAACCCACCATGATGGCTTCATACAATCCTCCTCGAGGCTCGTCCTGACCATATACATTCTTTAGACAGTCTGCAGTGTGTTGGCGTTCATCTGAGACATAGGCAGATAAGCTAGGTCTGATGAGTGTGACGGGTCTCCATGGACGCGGTTGCAGGGATCATCAACAGGCACATATTGATGTTGAGCAGACAGATGGTCACCCTTATTGGCCGCGAAATCTGGGTGTACCTCGCGAAAGGCATCCTCGTCACCACGGCTGCTTCTTATCGAAACCATGCCATGTGTTTCTAGCTCACTGATTTCCCAGAGCCCACGGCGTTTCCGAGGAGTCGACTTGTTGAACCGCCATTGAGGGACGGCTGATCGCGAGAGAGACTGCTGGCTACTACGCACCAGGGAGCGGAAGAACGAAGCGACCGATTCGGACATGGGAAGGCTCTTGGCGACTCGGGGAAAGGCAGGAATCCCCATGATGAGGAATCCAGTTGTGACTTCCCAGATGCTCCATATGCCGACGCCGGTCATCACATAGACCACATCGGGATCGCTAAGCAATTTGACGAAGTATACGGTACGAACCACGCCAAAAGCCCACGCACTTTGCGCGCAAAGATGTTAGTACAAACGATCGGAGCGAGGTAAAAGGAGGCAATGTACAGACCCGATTCCGATCACAAAGAGTAATGACAAGCCCCATTTCTTGCTGGTCGACATCTGGAGTTTCCAGATCACCCACTGCGGCATGGCAAGAATGGTGGTATCGGAGATGAAGTTGAGGACGCTAGTCGCTATGTTCTGGCCCTCGATATCGAGTGGGCAGCTCCCTCCCTCGAACCACGGATTCCATATCTTCTCTCGCGGCCAGCAACGAAAGATCTCTGTAAATGTTGTAATAACATAGAAGATGATGTTGGTCCAGATCAGAGTATGCAGTATCCAAAAGGTGGAATTACGCGTTCCCCTGGGCACGAAGATACGCAGCCAATTGACGAGGATAGCGACTTTAATACATAACGCCGTTGGGCCGTAGAACACAGCGCCGAGATGGATATTCTTAACAAGGTCAATGGCATTTCCCAGTAACGGATAGAGGACGTTTGATAGTGCTTACGTATAGGAAGCGAGGCATGGACTTGTTCTCAATATTGTATTGATGGGTCCAAAATCCTGGATAAATTGAGAGATCATAGGTGACATATTGGTTCCCAGCGAAAAAGCCCTGCCGGCATGTTCAGCTTGCATATATCCTCCAAGTTCAGATAATAACCAGTTTTCAAGCAGGGATACCTACCAAGGCTGCGACCATCAATAAATCTTCAATAACAAACTTCTTAGCTGTAGCACTGCTCACCAAGCGTGCAAGCACGGCTATGGTTGAGATGATAGAACTGGAGATGACGATGCCATAACCAAGTGCATGGTTACCGCCGGGGTTAGCGAAGTTGGGCTCCACTCCAGGAGGTGGGTCTAGGGCGGGTTGCTCCCAAATAGCTTCCATAGTTAAGGCCTGCTCGGTCTTCAGTCAATAATGTGATGTGTGTGATAAAGATCCTAGCCAGACTAGGCAGAGCTAGTTCAAAGAAAAAGACGTTGGAAGGTTAACTTTGAAGGCACGGCAGCTGGATCTTGCGTGGTATCCTTGGGTAAAGTACCTACATATGTAATGCCATCATGCAAGTCCAGACAAACGTACAAGCGGTATAAGCGAATGGGGCTAGGCTTTGGGATCACTACACCTACCGTGGAGGATATCCGGACGGCCGGCTCATCTATAAATTGTCCTAAATACATAGAAATACATCAGACACCCTGGACCATGGGTAAGGCTAAGATCTGACGTTCCACTCTTCCTGCAGTAGAATGGGCGAATGAGATATATTTGGAAACGAATGTAACCCCACGTATCCATTGAATAGATAGGTATACAGCTGCCATGTCCTATGAGGCCGAATGCGAGGCTAGACTGACGGCCATTCAGTGACTGCTGACTGTGCGCAATGAGCACTTAGGTATCGGTCGTGATCTACGGGCCGTGGGACGGGAATTCTGCGAGTAGGCTCCCGCTTGTAACGCAAAGACGGCCCTCTGTAGACTGACGTGCTCACTAGTGTTGAGCCCCAACCATCACCACACCATGGATCATAACAACAGGCAATCGATTCTATCGCCTACTGGATCACTCGTGAAGCATATCGAATCTCAGCGAGTTCGAACCCATTTGACGAAGAGCCTCCCAACTTTCTACCGCAACATTGAGGAAGCTCTCGACACGCGCCGCGCGACCCAGAGTCTGTTCTCCATCGTCCCGAACAACTGGCAGACCAAGAATGCCGTGGATTTCTGCTCTAATGACTACCTCTCCTGGAACACCACCGGCTTAATTCGTTCCAAGTTCCTCCACGAGCTGAGCCTCTACCCGGATTTCAGCGTCGCAGCCGGTGGCTCGAGAGTCATGGAGGGAAATTATCCGTATATCGAGGAGACAGAACAGGAAATTGCCTCTTTCCACGGAGCGGAGGCGGGATTGATTGTGAATTCGGCGTTTGACGCCAATGTCATGGTCTGGTCTGCGCTCCCACGGCCGGGAGACGCGATCGTGTATGATGCGCTGGTACACGCGAGTACTCACGAAGGCATGGAACGCAGTCTCGCGATCCAGAAGACAGAGTTTCAACATAACGATATCGAGTCGTTCCGCGAGACATTGGTGTCGATCATGGACTCCCAGCCACGGATAAAACAAGGCAGGCGCTCTATACTCGTCGCGGTAGAATCCGTGTACAGCATGGAAGGCGATGTGTGCCCCCTGGCTGAACTCGTCGAAGTTGCAAAGGAGATTTCGCAAGGGCAAGGGAATATCCAGTTTGTAATAGATGAGACCCACAGTACTGGGCTGTTTGGACCGAATGGCACAGGCATTGTCTGTGAGCTGGGATTAGAGGATGAGATCGCGGTGCGAGTACATACATATTCGAAAGCAATGGGCGCTTGTGGAGGTAGCTGTGCCTTCTCACTGCTACGACCGGAGCTAATCTAAACGGCTTAGGAATCATACTCAGCAATGAAACTATCAAATCCGCACTTGTCAACTTTGCGCGTCCGAGTATATATTCCACGTCGCCGCCGTTTCCGTTTGTTGCCGCGATTCGCGCTGGGCACAGACTACTTGGCACCCTTGAGGCTCAGAAGGCAAGCAAAGTGATGACAATATTGCTCTGAGGGGTGAATGCTAATGTACAGTTCAGGGTCAAGACAATGTGCAGTTCCTTGCCCAGACCTTCTTCAAATCGTTGACATCACATCCCCTCTGGCCGACAGCTCAAGAAAAGGGTGTCCTATCCGTACCGCTGGCTGACGGCTGGGAAGAGCGCCCTTTTCTTACCCATATTGTCACGATCTCGACTCGCCAGAAGTATATCTATTGGATTTATCTACACCTTCTCTCTGCATCGTTCTACGTCTTGCCAGTTAAGCATCCAGTAGTGCCCATCGAGGAGAGCCGCCTTAGAGTCACGTTTCACGCGGAGAACACCGCCGCGCAGGTAGTGGCCCTCGTGGAAGAGGTGTTTGCATGGGTGGAAGAGATTATGCTCATTGAGGAGGGGGCAACGGAACGGAAGATAACGAGGGCGGCTAACGAAGTCTATGAATGGATGGAGCGGGAAGGCTTGAAAGGATTCGGCATGCCGTAAGCGCCCAGCTGCATACGCGGCAAAAACGAAGATACTGGTATGGAGACAGTAATCCTGTCAAGTGTTATGTACACTATCTTGATCCCGGAAGGCTGAGCAGGTGACTATCAGACATAGACTTGGCACCGGAATGGGGGCAGAGCGTGGTAGGGTAGGGTGGAGATCTATCAAATAACAACAACTTTGAGCATTCTACACACCCCTGGCACATCCACAAACTAGTGACGCTATCTTATTGCTGGGCACCACCTACCAGTCGGCTGCATAATAATCAACCATGTCCGCAGCAATATCCGTACGTAAGAGACGCGGGACACGTGTGTGATTCGATAGGTTTCTTTGCTACCCGCCTCAGCTGTGCATATCTCGCGCAATATGTTCAGTTTGGTCCTCGGGAAAACGATGGTGTGAAAGATTTCACCCACGGGAAGAAGTCCCACTACTCCCATTTGGAATCACAGTTTCCTAGCCCCTCTTAGCTACTGAATCACACACCATTTTCGCAACACAAAAGTCAACTTCGGATATATCGGCCTTCAAACATATACCTCAACAATTAAAGGGCTGCCAACGTACAGCTAAATGTTACAATTAGCCCTCGATGAGGGCTATCTTTCGATGGCGTATATACCTGTATACAGTTTAGCGAAATTAAAAAAGGTCCGATTTGATTTTATATTTAATTTTTAAACATTTACCTCTAAATATACTTATATTAACCTTAAGTAAAAAAATAACAAAGCTATAAAAAATGAAACTAGTAAAATCTTTATCAATTAAAATTTTTCGATTTAAAATATATAAGGTGTATTATAGAATAAAAGAAAAAGAAAATTGTATTAAAATAAACCTATTATTTAGTAATAGTATATCTTTAAATCGAACGAGAAAAGAAATTTATAAAATTACAATTAAATAAAGGATTAATTATTATATAGCAACGTACAATATATATGAGCGCAACATATATATCAACGTAACACGTTTTGACACCTTGTAATCATTAATTTAAATAACTTGAGAATAATATATCATATAAATTCAGATTAATCAGATTTCTTTCTTTAAACGTTTTTATAACTTTTTCACAAATACGCATATTATGTCCGGGCTTGCCGTAAATGTTATATTTTCGTTTTTTTGTTTTAATCTTTTTATAACGATTACTTTTAGCCGTTATTAGCTGTATTTTTTATTACCTTTTGTTCGGTTTGGAGAGTTTGTTCTTTTTATATAGTAACTATTTTTTTCTTTTTAGAGATGTTTATTTTTTATTTTTCAACGTTTATTTAAGAAGTATTTTATTTTAAATAATCGAATGTTTTTTTTCTTAAAATAATAGTTTTATATAAAAATAATATATAGTCTTTTATTATAAGATTAGCCGATTTAAGTATTTTTGTTGACGAGTTACTTTAGTGATTTTTAATTTTTTTTATAAGTAACGTTTTTATTTTATTACTTTACGGATATTTTTAAGAGTTTTCGCAGGTAGAGAAATACAACCGGTAAAGGTTAACGGGAAAACAGTTAATGTAGATATAATTAGAAAAAATTTTAAGTTCGGAAAAAGCGGCATTAAAATCGAATAAAACGAGATTAATTTTCACAAATCGCGGATTTAATAGTATTAAACGTTATAAAAGTTAATAAGAAATTTTTCAACGATATAAATAAAATAATATCGTATTAAGTTTGTGATATATAGCGAATAAATATATTTTAATAGAAAAAAATAAAATACGTTAAAAGGTTAAACTTTATACGAAAACTATACCGGTATACGAAGTATAATAATATTATATTAACGTAATATTTTTTAAATTTTATCGAATAGTAGTTATCGTAGCCGTTAAAAATAAAGAAACATTTCGATTTTTTTATACGCGTTTAAGTATATTAATCGAAATACTAGATTTAATTTAAATCTAATTTATTTATTACTTAATTATTATTATTTATTTTAATTGTTTAATTAGTTATTAGTATTAAGTTATTATGCAATTAAAATTTAACGTGATTTTTTACAGTTATAATAATAAATAAACGTATAATCTAATTTTACAAATTAATAATTTAGATAACGTACCATATAAACGAGTCGGCCACATAAGCGAGTCGGCTAATTTTCTTAACTTTTTTACCTCCTAACTTTTAAGATCTATTTTTTAACACTAATATATAGAACGTTGTATAAAAGAAATTTAGGATAAACTCAACTATTCAGTTTAAAAACGAAATGCAAAATTTAACTATAAAAAGCTTTATTTTATTTATAATATCCCGTTATCTATTTTAAAAAACCGATACTACGGTATATCTTTCCGAACTAACATTATCTCTAATTTGCGAAAGTTAACGCCGACCGAAAAAAAAATCGATTATCGAACAAGTCCTTAACTTAAATACGCGAACGTTTCTTATCTAGCGTTAACATAATAAAAATATAGCGAATTTGCGATTTACGTAACGCGTCATTGAACGTATCGGGATTAATTAAGTAATAAACTTTATTAAACGGTAATAAAATTTCAAATACGTTCAAATTAAGAAATAATTTATTAACGGATTGTATACGAAAATTTAAAAGTATTTCATAAATAATTTAAACTTATTTAAGTTATAATCGTAAAATACGGTATCGAAAAAAAATATTTATAATTTTAACGAAATTAAATTTTTAATACGGTTTTTAATCGCAATTAATATAGTTATTATTAATACTAAAAAATATGAGATATTTAAAAAAGTTTAATAACGAAATCGAAAATATTTTATACTAATATAAATTATTAATTTTTAAAATTAAATCTTATTTTTAATTATTATTTTTATCTAAAAAGGTTATTTTTTCAGTTATGGTATTAATAACTTATTTTACTTTATTAAAAAATTAATATAAACGATAATTATTATATAATAAATAAATTAAGTTTAAAATAAATTTAATATTTCGATTAATATATTCGAAAGTATACGGAAAAAATAAAACGTTTTATTATTTATAACGGTTACGAAAATTATTATTCGATAAAATTTAAAAAGTATTACGCTAATTACGATATTAGTATATTTTACATATTTGTTAATTTTTCTTATTTGTTTCAATTTTTCGACGTATTTCTTTTTATTATAACGCGTTTATTCGTTATATATCGACAATTTCATACGGCGTTACATTACTTATATTACCAAAAAAGATTTTATTACCAGTTTCCGTAATGCGTTTAAAGTTATTATAACGACCGACAATATTAAATCGGAATTCGCAAAAACGAGATTTATTTTATTCGATTTTAATAGCGTATTTTTAAGTTAAAAGTTTTAATTATATTTATATCGACCGTTTTCTTACTTACCTTTATTAATTCCGTTATTTCCTTATCTGCGAAAATTTTAAAAATATTATCGAAATAATTTAACGAAAACGTTATTTATAAAAACGAAATTTACCGATATAAATAATTAACTAAGTTAATTTTTTAACGAAAAATAACTTGATATTATTATACGAAAATGATTTTTTCGAAAGAAAAACGGTTTATTTTGTAAAACGAATTATATTTTTAGTAAACGCCGGAAATTAAATATAATTTTTTTTAAAACACGGATATTTATTATAAAAAAAGTATAAATTTTTATTATTACGAAAAAAACTAATGGTAAATAATCGTAATTAGTAATAATTAAAAGTAATGGTCGTAAAAGTGTTTAGACGAAAAATGGAAATATAATATTTAGAGTAAGCTCGCTAATAATATGCGTATTAGTAAGGACAATATAAAGGCGTTTAGTAACTAAAAATCCTACTAGTTTAAATTAATTTATTACGTTATAGTTGTTTTATTTAAATTTGTTATTAAAAAATTGTAAAAAATAGCTAACTCGCTTATATGACCGACTTACTTATATAGTACGTTAATTATAATTTATTTTTTATTTTTTATTACGTTTATTTAAGTTTTTAACCTTTTCCAATATTAATAGTTGTTATATCCGTTATTATAAAAAGTTTTATTAAGACTTTAATTTTGTCAAAATTAAAACCCTTTTTATAATATTATATTTCACGATAATAGCTCGAATAAGTTCGAATTATTTACGAAATACTTTTGAATCTTTATATAATACTCGTTAATAATTACTATTTTGATTTAAAAGCGTTTTAAGTTTTTTTACTATTTAATAAAATTCGACGTTTAATTAATTCTAATGCGTTTCAAAACGCGTTAAGTAAGTAATATATTAACTATATTTTTAACGTATTAAAGCCGGATAGGAAACGCTTGCGTATTTAAGCTAAGGATTTAGTTAATAATCGATTTTTTTCCAGTCGCCGTTAATTTCTATAAAAGGAGATAATATCGGTTTAAGCACGTTTTTATTAAAAATGATATGTTAAAATAGTACTTTATATATAAAATTAAGCTTTTTATAATTAAGTTTCGGGTTTCGTTTTTTAACTTAAAAAACTAGGTTTATTCTTTTTTTTATAAGGCGTTTCATAATATTAATGTTAAAAAATAAATAATTAAAGATAGGTAATTAAAATATATTAAAAAAGTGTTACGCTTATATATATGTTATGCTTATATATATAGGACGTTGTATTAAATTATTTAAAGTTTTTAAAAATATGTGGTAAAATAATTAATACTTTTCTAAAGTACGAACTAAAAGTTAATAAAATTTTTATATTTTATATATAAACTTTAAAAGAAGTCTTATTATACATGCTTTAACTTAAAATATTCACATTTTAATTTTTTTAAAAAGGTTAAATTAAAGCGGATATATCTATTTATTATTTATATATTATTTATTTTGTATTATATATAAATTTACTAAGTTATAACTTTATATCTTAGTGATAGTATAATGTAATAACGATGATTAAACCTTTTTTTAATCTTACTATAAGTGTTATATTTCTTATATTGTAAGACTTACAACTATTATATATATCTCTCTTTTATTACGTTAACTAATTTAAGTATATTAAAGATGTATCCGGTATTGTAATATAGCCCTTGTTAAAGGCTACATGATGATATACAACCTTACGTTGGCCACCTTTTAGTTGCTCAGATATGCCTTTAAAACCCAATATAGATAAAGTCGATTACTTGTAACAATTTCGTAGTTGTTTAATATTTGCTGTCAGATCATTCAAACCAATTGTTGGGCTTATTCCATTCAGCCAGGAACCCTCTTTAGGTCGTATCAGCGACTGTTGTTGGACAGTCTCGTATCAAGATTTATATGGGGTCCTGTCCAAGCCCTGTCTTGGCTACAGGAGGGCTGCGTTACCTCACAGTTGCATAATAGGTAGCTTTCCCTTTGCTGCCAATTACCAACACCGCACTAAACCATTTTAATACGGGTTCCCGGCGGTGGGCTTATATTCCTTCCCCGCACTAAACCTTTTAATACGGGTTTCCCGCGGTTAGCTCATTTCCTGTCCCGCACTAAACATTTTAGGTAGAGACCGTTTTAGTTCTTTTTACGAATACCTGTCAGCAGCTACAGGAATTGTTGCGTAGCCACTGCACCAAAAGACTGAATTTATAAGTGCGTCCATATTGCGCTACTTATCTGACAGGAATCTATCAGCTAGCCACTGCACCAACTACACGATTGATAAGTGCACAATCATTGGGCTACCTATCTGACATAATCAGATGCAGGGAACTGGCGCAAGCCCATGATCTATTCTAAGAACGAGTCATAATGAGTGTGCGCGGTCCCTTCACATATACTATTAGCTGTAGAAAGGATGGTTCCTGGACAGAGGCTGTCGTAGGTAGCGACTAAAGTTTAAAAGGCACCAGCTGGGGTCACCTAGAGGCATTGATTGCCGACACGCGCTCTAAGGTTTATTATAAACTTTGCATAGCTTATAAGGTTTACGGGAATAAGTTTATTAAACTTGAAAAGAGTTATTATTATACATATTATTTAAAGTTATTAATTTAAAAAAGTAGTTAAAAATATGTTATTTTTACGGTTTTATAAGCTAGACTTAGTTTATATAATATATCTACTAGCGTAAAAATATATATATAATAATAGTTTAAAAGTTTTACTTCATATTATATTAAACGTAGTAGTTATTAATAAATATATATCTTAAACTTAATTCGCTTAAATTTTTAACATGTATAAAATATAAACTATTAAATTAATTACTTAATAAAAGAAAATACGTTGTGTGTTCGCCATTTTTAAAAGAGGCGACATGTTTAATATATTACTCTTGAAATCTTATAAAGCTGTAAGAATTATATTATTTCAAAGTCTATAAAGCTAACTAGCTATTATATAAATATTACTAAAAAATTAATATTAATTTATCTTAATATTATATTAATTTATCTTAATATTATATTATAAAATCTTAATATTTTATAATACAGCGTGGGATTTTAATAAATAAAGAAAGAATAATTAAATTGTCTTCTTTTTAAATACTTTTTATTATAAGATTATAAACTAATAATTAATAATATAAGGTAACGCAGCCCTTTATAACTAAAACAAAGCTAGAATAGGACTTCATATAAATCTTAATACGAGATTATTTAATAATGAGCGTTAATACGACGTAAAAAGATTCGTACTTTAATAAATTAAGTTAAGAATTAGTTTAAATACTGTAATACTTATATTAGTAACGTGTTTTAACGTCGAACAATATCTCGTTTAATTTCTTTAAATGGCGTATTTTTTAAAATAAATTAATTATTTATTATAGGGGTAATATGAAACTAATCTCTCTTACTACATATTAAGTCGAACTAAAAAAAATACCTATTTAAATATTTTAAAAGTTAACAAATCGAATAAGCAAACTTACAGTCGCGTAAAATTAACGCGTAAAAAAATGTTATGCCGTTAAATAATGAAGTAATAAAATCAAAATGAAGCGGTTAAAGTTATAAAAATTACGTCTTAAACTTTTATTATTATATTAATTAAAGTACTACTTTAATAAATTGGGGTTGGTGCTAGGCTGCAAGGTGCTAGCTCGACGGTACGCGTCGTCGAAGGTTCTAGCATCTCTAAGTGGGTCGGCGATGTCTATAAAATGCTGACCTAACAACTTTTATATGTAGCTTTCCATACCACATAGCAACGCCCGACATTCTTCTCCCCCTCTAAGCTCCTAATTAAGATGTTCTACTGCATACACACCTAGGAAGTGAACCCCGTCCCAATTCATTAAATTAAAACGAGGCTTTTTCTAGCTTTAACTAAATAAAGCTTAACTAAAATCGTTACTATTAGATTTAACTACGTACGAGTAGTGACTATCAGATAATAAATTCTAATAAAAGTCCGGTCATATAGAAAAGGTAACGTAATAACCTTAAGAACAAGGCTCTTTAGAAAACAGAGTAATTATAAGGTAATGCAGCTCTTTATAACTAAGACAGAGCTAGGACAGGACCCTATAAACATCCTAATATAAGACTATCTAATAACAGTCTTTAATACGACCTAAAAGTATTCGTAACTTAATAGAATAAGCTAACAATTAATCTAAATAATTTAACAGATATGTAAAACGTAATAATATCGTAATTCAAAAAATAGTTTTCGAATTTATTAATAGTAAATTACGTAATGTTATAACATAACTAATCGGACCTCGGAAAACAATCTTTTAGCAAAGACCGTAAAACAGGGCCCAAATAGGTTAGATTACGTAATATGGATTTATGAGGATTTAATAAATTTATTTAAAGTTACGACTATAAATTTATAAAAATTTAATAAATTTATTTAAAATTATGACCATAAATTTATAAGGATTTAATAAATCTATTTAAAATTATAAAAAAATATATATATTTATTTATTTCATAATTAAATAATACTAGTTTGTAATATAATTTCGTTACTTAAGGCACTTTTAATATTACGAAACGTAATTAAGTAACTTTATTACTTAATTTTTTATAATACTTTACTAATATAAACCCGTTAATTTAGGCTTAATAATTAATTAATTAACCTAGCCGTTATACGTTATAAACTTTTATTTAATAGTACTGTTAGATTTTAAGTAATATCCCGATAAATATATTTATTAGCAAATAACCCGCGTGTAAGGTTCCCAAAAATAATAATATAAATTTGGACAAAAAAAAGTAATTGCTTTTTTTAATTAAAAAAGAAATCTTTCGACGTTTAGACCTAATAAATTAATATATTAGCTAGCTTAAAAGGGATAATTCGAAACTTATTTCGATACTTTAAGTTATCCGGGCCCTTTTAAAATAAATACGATAAGTACCTGGCGAAAAATCCGTTAATATGGGTTAAATTACCTAAATAATACCTACTAAAAAACTAGAAAAAATATTAAAACCTTTTAAACCTAAACCTTTTAATAGAACGTCTATTAAGTTATAATTATTCTTTATTTAATATTAATTTTATTTCGGGTATTTTTTAATCCGACTCGTTATGCTAATAATACGAATTAAATTTACTATTAAACGATTTTTAAATTACGCCGTTATTTAATTTAAATTAGCTATAAAAATATATTACGGTACCTTTAAAATAATAAATTCCAGAAATAATATAAATTTACAATAATTACAAAAAATTCGAATAAGTTTTCTTAAAAACTTTCGAAATAATCAACGAAAAAACTAAAACCGAAATTAAAATTTAATAATTGCGATAAAAAAGATCCGTCTTTAATTACGGCAACGAATTAATTTAATTTTTTTCGAAACTTAATAAAAGATAAAAAATACTAATGGCCCGATTTTTCGACGGCCTAAAAAAAATTCAGGAAAAATTGTTCAAAAAAGATTAACCGGAATATTTAACCGATTATATTACAATAGCTATAAAAATCGATAACCGATAATATGCTTAGCGTATTCGTAACGCGAAAAAAAAAATATAATAACAAATTACGTTATAACGTTAATATTAATACATCCCGACGATAAAATATAACTTATAGGATTAAACCTAGACTTATAAAGCTCGGGAATATTTAACGACGAAATCAAAAACAAATCGAATGTTAAAATTGCGGTAAGATAAGTTATAAAGCTTTTAAATATAAATTACCTAAGAAATCTCGATAAAACAAATTATAGACCTTAATACTTACCGGATAACCGTCGAATAACAAAAAAAAAAACTTTTTCTATAATATAGCGAATAAAAAACTTCGCAGGACTTTTTAATTAAGAAATATAGCAAGGACTAAGAGAAAATAAAAGGTTTTTACAAACCGGAATATAATAACATTTTAGATAATTATAATAATTAGAATCTACGTAATTAATTTTGCGAACGTAATAGAAAAACATTTAACGACGATTATCTTAAGCCCTAAAAAAATTAACTAACGGAATACCAAAAATAAACCGAAATAATTTATTTTAATACCCCGAATTATTACGGATGAAAACAAATTTTTTTTTATTAACGGCAATAATATTTTAACCACGAAAAATGGAAACGGTCCATTTATAAACGCGTTTCGAAAATAACTAAGAAAAAATTCGATTTCTTAGATAAAATCGGAAAAAACAAATAAAATAAATAATAATATTAATACTTTTATATTATTCGCTCTCAGAAAAAAATTAACCAAAAAACGGCCTAGTAAAATTAGCCTTTAAAAAATAATAATACCCACAACAAAACCCTTTTTGCTATTATAAATAATACATATATAATCCCGAAAACGAAATAGCCTTAAAAAAACTCCAACGTAACTATACGATAGCAAATAACCGATTTTCATTTTTAAATAGCTATAACCATAAACCTTAAAAAAAAAATTTTTAATGGAATTTATTTAGTTAACGAAAAACTTATAGGAAAACGATAAGGACATTTTTACATAAAATACCGTCCATGTTATAAAAAAATAATTTACGAAATAAAATAAAAAGAATTTGGCAATAAACGGAAAAAATGTTCTAATTAAAAAAAGAATAATCGAATTGCAAAAAAATCGAATAACATAACTCCGTAATAAAAAGGAGAAATATAAAATACGTATTTACCAAATAAAAAAACAATCGAAATAATAATAATATATTATCAAATAATTACGAAATCGAATAAATAATTTAGGAATACAAATACGTTAACTCCTAAACGAAAAGAATTATTTATAAAAAAGCCGCAAACTAGCAAAATTTAAAAAATTTAATAAAAGCTCCTAAAAAAGTTTTAATAATAATAAGAGTTAAAAATAACGTTATTATTCTAAAAGTATAAATTAAAATATATTAATATACTGTTATAATAAATAACGGAACATTAAAAAGTAATTTATTATACCTAAAGTAATTAACCGACTTAAATTACCATAAAAATATTAAAAAAATCCTTACATCACAAATACCGCCGAAAGTTAACCCATTCTTTACAATAATAAAAAAATTACACGCAAAATTAATTATCTTAATACTTTTACTTTAGGAAAACGTATAACAATTAACTTTAATATCGTACCGTTAAAAAATTACGATATAATCTTAAGGAAAATATAGTTAAATTAATATAACCCTTTAATTAATTAAATAATTAATTAAGTAAAATTCGTTTCATAACCTAACGACAAATATAAAAAAAAACGATAAAAATCTTAATACTTAATCGAAAATGGCGACAAATACCTTACCCCTAATAAAAATACGATATAAAAAAATTAAACATTATAAACGAATACGACGTATTATTACCACCATCAAAACGAAATTATAATAATTAAATAACGATTTATAATAATAATCTTAAAAATCAAAAAGATTAATTAACATATTATCATAATATCATAAGTATAAATACCTATTTCAAAAAAAGCTCGAAACGAAATTACCGGAATATAATAAATAAAATTATAAAATTATCCTAAAAAAAGGATTTACCAAAATTTATCCCATTTATAACCTTAATAAAATAAAACTATACGTACTTAAAAATTACCTAGAAAATCGATTTAAAAAGGGCTAAATTTAATTATATAAATCACCTGGTAAGTATCTTATATTTTTATACTAAAAAAAAGGGCAAATTACGATTAATAATAAATTACCGACAATTAAATAATATTATTATCAAAAACCGAATACTATTACCCCTTATTAACAAAATAAAAAATCGCTTCTATAAAACTTAATAATTTATTACTTTCGATTTTAAAAACGGATAGAACTTAATTAAAATTAAGAAAAAAATAAATAAAAAGTAACGTTTTAAACTAAATACGGCTTTTACGAATACCTTATTACTTTTATAAAACTTATTAACGCGCTTATTATCTTTTAACGCATAATTAATTACGTCCTACAAAAACATTTTAACATTTTTATGGTATATTACTTTAACGATATTCTCATGTTTTCGGAAACTAAAAAGTAACATAAAAAATATATATATAAAATATTACAATTATTTCAAAATACTAACTGACTAATTAACGCGGAGAAAAATTAATTCCACGCATAAAAAGTTAAATATCTAAAATATATTGTCATTCTCGGACATATCAAAATAAATCCTAAAAAAATCGCTATAATACAAAACTAAGTACAACTTATCATAATTAAAAAAATATAAACCTTTCTCGGATTCGCCAATTACTATCGAAAATTTATTAAAAACGTTAGCCGAATAACGATACCTTTAAATGAATTTATTTAGAAAAAATATTTTAATAAACGCTAAAAACAATAAAAACTTTCTAATAATTTAAAAAAACAATTACAAATTAACCAGTACTAATTATATATAATCCAAATCGCCTAGTTAAGCTGAAAACTAATATATTAAATTATACTTTAAGCGCAATAATCGGATAATGAAATAATTAAAAAATATTATATCTTATTACTCTTTGTTTTTTACAAATTATAAAAACCTAAATTACGTTATGTTATCCCTAATAAAATTTTTTTAGCTATTATGAAAGTATTCCAAAAATTCAAATACTTCCTAAAAAATAACTAACATTAGACTAAAGTTTATACGGATCATAAAAATTTTACTCGATTTACCATAATCAAAAATCTTATAATACGATAATTTCGTTATATAGAAAAATTAACGGAATACGATTTTATCATTATACATAAAAAAAGTTCGGAAAATAACAAAACTAACGCTCTTAATAAATAACTTAATATTTAAAAAAATAATTAAAATTAATTATACGGTTTTTAACATTACTTCCGAAAAATACCTACGTCCGCGACAAATTACGACAGTACGAATAATACCCTAAAACATATATTAAAAAATTAAAACATATAATAATAATTTACCAGAAAAAATAAATAAATTACAAATCTTAAAAAAATATCAGAAATACCTAATACGGAAAATATATAAACACCTGTTATACGAATATTCAAAAATCTACAAAACCTTAAAACGCTTTTAACGCATATATAACTTCCTTAAAATAAAAAAAGTAATACAAAAAATTAAACGATAATGTAATATCTATAATAAAGTAAAAACTCGACGGCATAAACCATACAGAAAACTACAACCTTTCCTAATCGCAAAACGACCATAAAATTTCATTACTATAAATTTTATTATTAAACTCCTTTTATTAAAAAACCTAATTACAGATATATACTACGATAATATCTTCGTAATTATTAATTAATTTATAAAATTCTCCTATTTTTTACCTTATAATAAAAATACAAATGCCGAACAACTAATATATATCTTCCTTAAAAACATTTTCAGCATATACGGATTACCATACGAAATTCTCTCAAATAAAAACATAACATTTACTTCCAAATTCTAGCAAAATCTAATAACACAAATCGGCATAAACTATAAACTCTTTAACGCGTTTCGACCCTAAACAAATAAATAAATAAAACGATAAAATTAAACATTTAAAACCTATTTACGATATTATATAAATTATAAACAAAACGGCTAATTTAAAAAATTACTAATAATTTAAATAACCTATAATACCAATTATCATAAAAGCATCAAAACAATACCATCTACTACCAACTTCGGATTTACGCTAAAAATCTACAAAAAAATACAAAAAAAACCCACTTAATATTAAAACAATCCTTACGACAAAACAACTTAAATAATTGCACCAAAAAATAAAAATTAAAACTTAAGTTTATACGTAATTAAATAAAAAAACACTATAACCAAAAACGGTTAAAAAAATTAACCTTCTCGGAAGGAAAAATAATTCACCTAACTACTAAAAACATTCAAACAAAACGCCCAAGTAAGAAATTTAACTTCAAATATATCGGACCTTACAAAATTATTAAAAAAAATCTTAAAAAACAATTACTAACTAAAATTACCACATAAAATTAAACTCTACCCAGTTTTTTATATATTCCTACTTAAATTAATAACGGACATTATCAAAATATATATAACGTAAAACGATATGGAAATAAAAAATATTAATATATAAAAAAAAAAGAATTATCGACACATAGAAAATTAATGGACTTACTCAATATTTGATCAAATAAAAAAGTTACCCCAATTTTAAAAACACTTAAAAACCCGCAAAAAACCTTATAAAAACCCAACAACTATTAAAAAAAAATTCTACCAACAGTACTGAAAATAACATCCCAATCTAAACTACTAACAAAAAAGTACCTAAAAAAATTGTTTAAAAATAAACTTTAAAAAATAACGGTTGCGAACTCGGCCATTATACGGCTCTCCTTTGATTCGCGCTTGCGATCCTTTAATTTATCCAAATTCTCTATTTTCTAACGAACTAATTTAACGCCCTTTTTATGAAAAAAACTTATTATTTCTTATTACGAATAAAACGCAAAATTTATTCGGAAATTTCGAACGTTTTAAGTTAAATATCGTTACGCAACTATAAAAAACGTTCTTATATAACCTACCTTTCGTGATTAAAATAATCTTTTATACGGTTAAAGTTTTCTAAAAAAAAATAAAAAAACCGCCGATCCATCACAACGACGGTTATAATAAAAAACATATTACTCGTAACGCTTAAAATCTTCGATCATAACGCATTTAAGTCCTTTGTCGAAATAAAAAATATACGGCATAATTTCGAAACTAAATTTGACGATATAAAAAGCAAAAAAAAAAAAAAAAAAAAAAAAACCACGTTTTCTTTTTAATTAGAACGATTACGAGATTTACGGTTAGCAACGTAATCAAACATAATAAAAAAAGGGACTTATCAAAAAATTTTCGAAACGAAAATTTAAAAAAAAAAGAATTATATTATAACACAACTAATCGAACCTCGGAAAACGGTTTTTTAATAAAAACCGTAAAACAAGGCCCAAATAAGTTAAATTACGTAATATAAATTCATAAAGATTTAATAAATCTATTTAAAATCACGACTATAAATTTATAAAGATTTAATAAATCTATTTAAAATTACGATCATAAATTCATAAAAATTTAATAAATCCATTTAAAATTATAAAAAGATATATACATTCATTCATTCCATAATTAAATAATACCAGCTTGCAATATAACTTCGTTATCCAAGGCACCCTTAATATCACGAGACGTAACTAAGTTACTTTATTACTCAGTTTTTTATAATACTCTGCCAACATAAACTCGTCGACTTAAGTTTAATAGTTGGTCAATTAGCCTAGCCGTCACACGTAGTTATTAAATTAAGAAAGTTGCCATTTTTTTAATATAATTTTAAATAGATTTATTAGAATATTAAACTTGTTTTAAACCTAACTCGCTATTATTAAATTATTATCATCATTTAAATTAATTTTATAATTAATAAATAATACTTTTCCCTATTATAATAATAAATTAAAAGCATAATAAAACTTTATGGAAGTAATAAAATATATTATTATAGCTTATTTTTAAAATCTTTATTAAATTTATTAAAGTTTTTTCAATTTTTAATATTCATCATTATTATACTCGTTATCATGAAAAACGTTCTTAAAAAGTTCATATTATTAAATTTATAAATTTTTTTTTATAATATTAAATTATAGAATAATAATTCGAATTAAATTTTAATAATCTACGAACTATTTTAAGATTTTTTTACCGTTTAATAGAATTTAACACCTATTTAACCTCGACTCGTAGTATAACGCGTTTAGTAAGTAAAAAGCTCGTTATATTTTTAATGTATTAAAACCGGATAAAAACGCTTACGTACTTAAGCTTAAAATTTAATAGATAATGAATTTCTT
Organism: Monosporascus sp. GIB2; assembly: GCA_004155935.1. Classification (NCBI taxonomy): domain Eukaryota; kingdom Fungi; phylum Ascomycota; class Sordariomycetes; order Xylariales; genus Monosporascus; species Monosporascus sp. GIB2. Next base: position 8,096 of record QJNV01000349.1, on the reverse strand, counting down.
TTTGATCGGCGCTAAGTTTTACGAATTAAAGATGTTATTAATCCGAGCGTATTAATTATAGTATTAAGCTTTTTTAAGCAAAGCTAGGAATAGTATAAAAAAACATATAACTTTTAATATTAAATTCAAAGTTGTGTTTCTTTAATTTAAATAATTTAATTTCTCTTAAATTATTTTTAAGAAAGTTAAATATTATAATGTTTAGAAATTAATAATTAAAATAAAAAAATTATAAGCTTATAGAAAAATATCCTATTTATTTATTTAACTTGCTCGTTTTTTAGTTAAATAGGTTTAAATTATTTAAATTTCTTTATAAACTTTATTAACTTTATTATATTTATCTTAGAAGTTATACTTTTAAAATTTTATAATTCTATTAGATTTGATTTTTTTTAAAATATTATAATCATAGCTTTCTTTATAGTTTGCTTGAATATGTTCTCTCCTTAATTTCTATATTATAAATATTGATTAAATCGAAAAAGTTAATAGATTATCTAAAAGATATAAGTTAATAAAAGCGGATATAATTATTGAATTAATGTATTAAAGTAATAACGTTTTTAAAAATTTAAATTTAAATTATAAAACATAAAATAAATATAAATAGTTAAGAATTAGTTTACAACCTTTTAAGTTAAATATTATAACTGGTTATAATATTATAAAAGTTTACGATAATAACTAATTAAACTTAATATAGCTTTATATTAAAGCGTACCTAGTAATTATAACTCGGTTTTTTAATAATTATTTTTTATACCACCTTTTTATATCATAAAAAACGTCTACATTTTTACTATTTAAGTATAACGTACCATATAAGCACTCCGAACACCCAAGTACTCCGGACGGGTTTTGGCATCATATAATAATAAATTCAAATTAATTAATTATAATATATTAAATTAATTTAAACCCATCAGATTTTTCATCGCTAAACGCCTTTATATCCTTCTTATAAATACGCGTATTATATCCGGACTTGCCGTAAATATTACATTTCTATTTTTCGCCTGAATTTTCTTACGACAATTATTTATTATTACCTTTTTTTGTAATTATAAGATTTTATATTTCCTTTTAAGTAAATGTTTTTTTAACAACGTTCATTTTTAATTTTTTAACGTTTATTTCAAATGTAATTCGTTTCGCGTAATAGGCCGTATTCCTTTCGAAAAAAAAACCGTTCTCGTGTAATAATATTAAGTTACTTTTTATTAAAAAATTAACCGATTTAACTATTATTATTAACGAGTTATTTTAGTAGTCTTTAATTTTTTTGCAAATAATGTTTTCGTTAAATTATTTTAGAATATTTTTAAAAATTTCCGCAGGTTAGAAAATAACGAAGTTAATCAAAATAAATAAACAAATAATCGATATAAGTATAATTAAAATTTTTAACTTGGAAAAAATATAAGTAAATCGAATAAAATAAGTTCCGTTTTTACGAATTCCGATTTAATATTATCGGTCGTTATAATAACTTTATATACGTTATAAAAACCGGCGATAAAATTCTCCTTAGTAATATAAGTAACGTAATATCGTTTAAAATTTTTAATATATAACGAATAAGTAAGTTTTAAGAGAGAAAAATAAAATACATCTAAAAGTTAAAACAAATGGAAAAAACTAATAAATATATAAAATATATTAATGTCATAATTAATGTAATAATATTTAAAATTTATCGAATAATAATTTTCGTAACCGTTAAGGATAAAAAACGTTTTATTTTTTTCGTATACGTTCGAATATATTAATCGAAACATTAAACTTATTTTAAACTTAATTAATTTATCGTTTAACCGTTAGTTTTTATAATAACTTTTTAATCGTATAAAAATAAGTTATTAATAAATTAATAAAAAAGTACTTCTTTCTAGTAAGAATAATAAATAAAATAAGGTTAAACTTTTAAAGTTGATAATTTATATTATTATAAATTATTATCGATTTTTTTTATTAATCTTATTTAAATTTTTTACGTTTTTTAATAATAATAATAATAATTATACCGGTTACTATAAAAACCTTATTAAGAATTTAGTTGCGTTAAAATTTTATATATCCCTTTTTGTAATGCTATATTTTGCGATAATAATCCGAATAAGTTCGAATTATTTGCGAAATATTTTTAAATTTTCGTTTAATATCCGTTAATAATTAATTTTTCGATATAAACGCGTATTAAGTTTTTTTTACCGTTTAACAATATTAGATTTTTAATAACTTTCGATATATATTGCGACATACTAAGTAAGTAACAAATTCGCTATATTTTTAATATACTTAAGCCGGATAGGAAAGGTTTGCGCATTTAGGTTAAGAATTTGGTCGATAATCGATTTTTTTTCGGTCGGCGTTAATTTTCGCGATTTAGGTATATAATTTTTATAGGTAGGTGTACTGGTATGTCGTTTATATAAAGTAAATTTTGCAATTTGATATATAAAACTAAATATCGTATAACTAAGTTTCGGATTTCTTTTTTTAGCCTAAACTGTTAGATTTATTTTCGCTTTTTTTGTAAGCCGTTTTATGTTGTTAATGTTAAGAAATAATTAATTAAAGTTAGGTAAAATATGTTAAAAAAACCGTCCGGAGTACTTATACGTCCGGAGTGTTTGTGTAGTACGTTATTGCAAAATGTAAACTAATGTATATTATTTTATTACCTAGATTTTTTATTGCAATTAATTTTTTTATTTAAACTTTATTTATTATCTTAAATTAAGCTAATTATGTGCGCCTTGATAACACCCAGTACTCTAGTCTACCAAGCTATGGGATATATATATTCTGATTATTACTTGACCTTCCCTTATTAGGTATTTAATAGCGCACCTAGCTAGCTGACAGCTTTTCCCAATATAATGGATTCATAACCTGCGTCTACCTCAGCAATACATACGCTCCATGTTTAGTCGTCGAGCACTGTTATATATAGCATTATTTGCGAGCTGCCCACTTAAACAAGGCTGCAGTCATCATGTATATATATGATCTTTCCCTCAGGTTACGCAGCGGATCGCACTTTTTCTGCCGCTACAAAGATAACCTGCGCTTAGTCTTTATTCCTTGTTCATAAATCGATTACCATGGAGCCGGTGGCTATCGTGGGGATGTCATTCAAGCTCCCGCAAGGAGCGGAGGATGAGTTCAGCCTATGGGACATACTTGAGAAAAGAAAGAATGTGATGACGGCATGGCCAAAGTCAAGAGCGAACCTCGATGCATTCTTCAAGTCAGATGCCGCTAGCAATAACACGGTACTTCTCTATCAGTGTATCAAGACATCGAACCAACTGGCCCTAATGAAATGGACAGATACAAGCAAAGGGAGCACACTTCCTCAAAGAAGACCCTGCTGCCTTTGACGCTCCATTCTTTTCCATTTCCTCGAAAGAAGCTTCATCTATAGATCCACAGCAATGCCTGCTTCTGGAAACAGCATATCACGCTATGGAAAACGGTACGTTAGATGATCAGCACCGCCCACGAATCCCTCTTCCAATGACTTATATTGGACAGCCGGTATACCCGTTGAGGAAGTAGCTGGGACCGAGACAGGAGTATTTGCAGGGTCTATGGAAAGCGATTACCATAGGGAGATCTCTAGAGACCCAGATGAAGCGCCAGCGACTACGGCGACGGGCGCTTCTGTTTCCATCTTGGCTAATAGGTTGAGCTGGTACTTCGACCTCAAAGGCCCCAGCATGCAACTTAATACTGCTTGTTCCTCGAGCATGATAGCCATGGATCTTGCCTGCCAGTCACTCCGGTGTGGGCAGAGCTCTATGGTAAGAACACCACTAGACACTAGGATGCACCCTGCACCCCAGGCTAAGCGGTTTACTAGGCACTTGTCGCTGGTTCCAATCTACTCCTGAGTCCCGAGCTTTCTATCTATCTGTCTAGTTTGAACATGCTTTCACCAGACAGCCTGTGCTATAGCTTTGACCACCGTGCAAACGGGTACAGCAGGGGAGAAGGTATAATTGTGTTGGTGCTCAAAACTCTGTCCACTGCGATTAGAGATAGGGATCCAATACGTGCCGTCATCCGGGGGACTGGATCAAACCAAGATGGTCGTACGCCAGGGATCACACAGCCAAGTTCTACTTCCCAAGAGAAGCTCATGCGGCAGGTCTACAAGAGCTGCAATCTCGGATTCGAATCCACGCGCTACGTGGAGGCTCATGGTCAGTACTATATTCCGGATTAGAGCGAGTATGTGAATTCTAATTTAAGGATCAGGGACCGGGACTCAAATTGGAGATTCGACTGAAATGAAAGCTATTGGCGGTGTCTTCAGAAACGCTCGCTCACCTAACGCGCCCCTTTATGTGTAAGCTGCTCCACTATTCTGTGTCCCTAATCCTGCGTCAACGGCTAATTGTGGACATAGTGGTTCTGTGAAAGCCAATCTGGGACACCTGGAAGGCGGTAGTGGGCTAGCTGGAGTCCTCAAATGTATTATGATCCTCGAAAAGGGTGTCATTCCACCAAACCCGCTATTTGAGAAGCTGAATCCAAAGATTAACGCTAGGTGGAGCAACATCCAGGTACGGGTACCTCCTTGTCCATATCGACTTCGTTCTGACAAGTTCTAGGTCCCTACGTCTTGCATCCCGTGGCCGAGTAGTGGTCTCCGCCGAGTTTCGATCAATTCCTTTGGTTTTGGTGGATCTAATGGCCACGTTATTATGGACGACGCATACCATACACTCGAAGCCCTTAGCCTCAAAAGTGTTACCCATGTCCTCGCCTCGTCTACTCTCAAACGGCCAGTAGGGTATGAATTGACGAAGATGGGGAACGTCAATGGAGATATCAAGGATGATATGACAAAGACCTCTGTTATGGAGGTTGAAGAGCCGAAACAGAACGGAGCTCCAACAGCCCTGCAGTCGCAAGGAAACTTCAAGCAGGCGGTGGATGGGCCTGTTGATCACTCAATTGATACAACAACTTCAAGCAATGTCAGCCTCACTCTAAGAACCAACGGCACTACTACATCGGACTCATCAGGAGCACCTTGCAAGTACCAACTTCTCGTTTACTCTGCACGGGACGAGGCGGCTCTAAAGCGAGTACTCCAGCAATACGGAAAGTATTACGACGAGTCCATAAAAGGGTCCACGACCAGACTGCAAAACCTTGCCTACACACTCGCCGCGCGTCGAAGCATGATGACATGGAGGTCGTTCACTGTGGGCAACGCAGACTTGCAGTCTGATGCCATCAATCTACCAAACTCAGATTGCGTGCGTTCGTCCCTAGAAACGCGAGTTGGTTTTGTGTTCACCGGTCAAGGTGCTCAATATCCTAAGATGGGACTGGAATTAATGCAGTATCCCGTTTTCATGTCCGTCATGATCGAGGCGGATAAGGTCTTTCAATCCTTGGGGGCTGATTGGTCTTTATTCGGTAAGCACTTTCCTTGCTCTGTAACCTTATAGTATCTGGGCACGGCTGATTTAGAGTGATTAATAGACAAGATCGAAAATGGAGAAGGGATCAATCTACCCCAATTCAGCCAGCCTCTTTGCACTGCCCTTCAGATAGCTCTTGTCGAGTTACTAAAGAGCTTCCACGTTGCCCCAGTAGCCGTGGTCGGTCACTCGTCTGGAGAGATTGCGGCCGCGTACGCTATTGGTGCTCTGACATTCGAATCTGCCTGCACGGTTGCATATCATAGGGGCAGATTGAGTGGACAGCTGGTCGCGTCGACCAAGGCTGGGACCATGATGTCTGTAAACCTTCCGGAAGGAAACGTCCGTGCTTACTTGGAGAAGGTTCTTGCAGGTGCCGATATCCATGTCGCCTGTGTCAACAGCCCGCTAAACGTCACTCTTGCTGGGGTTGAAGCCGACATCGATGTGCTGAAGGAGCATTTAGATAACGATGGTATATTCGGCCAGAAGCTAAAGACGGGAATAGCCTATCATACGCCTGTTATGCAACAGATAGCCTCGGAGTACCTTTCCTGTCTGGACCTTCTTGAGCATTCGGTACCTGCTAATAACACGACGTTGATGGTGTCGTCAGTTACTGGCGAAAAGATCTCTCCGAGCGAACTATCAACGGGCCAGTATTGGGTTGATAATCTGGTTTCGCCTGTGCGCTTCGTTGATGCATTGCAATACCTCACGCAAGCGGCGCCCAAACTAGACGGAATCAAAGCGATATCCGATTATATTGAGATCGGTCCACACGGAGCTCTACGCCGACCGGTTACTGAGACACTAAGCCAAGTTTCCACCGGGAAAGAGTCTAGATATGCTTCTATGCTGTCAAAGTTCGATTCCGCCCTGAAGACGACGATGGAGGTCGCTGGCCGACTTTTCACTCGTGGGTACCCAATATCCGTCACTGCAGTGAACCAACATGCTGCTAGTACGGGTGCTTCGTTACTGATAGACACACCTAAATATCCTTTTGATCACTCCCAGCGATATTGGCATGAGACCCGACTGAGCCGCGACTGGCGCTTGCGTGGATCTGCTCCGAGAAGTGTGCTTGGAATACGTTCGACGGACTGGAACCCACTGGAACCGAGGTGGCGCAAGATGCTGAGCCTTGAAGAAGCGCCGTGGATGGCAGGCCACGTTGTAGACGGGTCTATCCTTTTTCCAGCAGCCGGAACAGTCGTCATGGCCCTGGAGGCTGTGAGGCAGACTGTCCCAGCACACCAGACAATATCGGGATATCTGGTCAAAGAGGCCACTTTTATAAGCCCCATATTCGTCCGTCCAGAGAGAAGGAGTGAGATTCTGTTGCAATTGCGTGCTATTCATTCTTCATATGAGAAGACGTCGTTACTATTCGAAGCTGCGGTTTTCTCTCTTGACGGTGGTAACTGGAACGAGTGTTTCAAGGCCATCATACATGCAACAGTCAAAGAACTTCCCAACGAGGTCGACAGAGGGCTCGAAGCACGAGCAGCCGAGCAAACACGTTCGAATAGCTACGAACACGCCAAAATTTCATGCACAAATCACGTTACGAAACAAGACTTTTACAAAGGGCTCGAGAACCAAAATTTGTCGTATGGCGATGTGTTCGCTCTCGCGGAAGACATCTTTTGGGATGGACATGAAGTCAGTATAGCGCGCGTCGACGTTGGCAGTCCCTCTTTACGCTATGAAGGTGTGGTCCATCCGGCTGTGCTGGATCACTGTCTCCAAGTATGCTCCACGGCACCGTCAGGGGGTATGTCGAAAACGTTGTCAACATTCGTCCCATATCAACTGCGTGACACTTGGATATCAGCCACGGGATGGCAGTATCCACAGACAAGCTCAATACGAATTCAAACTCAGTCTAAGCTTAGCACCTCATCGATTGGCCTTGAGTGCTCTTTCACGGCTTTGGCAGACGATGGATCACTGCTTTGTCATGCCAAACACCTCGACATGTCGGCCGTTGCCAACAGGGAGTCGAAAGGCGAGGCCCAGAAGAAATTGCTGCATAGTATTGATTGGAAGCCACAGCTGTCCTTACTAACTAGAGACCAGCTATTCGATTATTGTAACGTAGACAAGTTTGCAGAAGATGAGACCGCCGCAGCCGATTACTGCATTCGTCTGGAAGATGCTTTGCGCACATATCTCCAGCACAATCTCACCCAGCTCCAAGAGACAGTCGGGTCTAAAACGCCGGCACACCTCAAGCATTTTGTTTCCTGGATTGAGAGGCAACTCTACAAGAAGCCCGGCCGGTCAACAGATGAGATAAGCGACGGAAGTCTCAGCGAGGAGCTTGAAAACCTGCGAGCGATCAGACCCTCTTGGAGAATTTTTGTTGACGTCGCGCGGGCCCTTGTCTCAATCGTTCAGGGAGAAACTGATGCTCTTGAGCTCCTCTTCTCGACGCCCTTGGCACAAGACCTGTATGACGAGTTCTTCCATCGCACGTGCAATCACAAGCTGTTTTCTTATTTAGAACTGGCAACGCATCAGACTCCCGACCAAAGAATCCTCGAGGTTGGCGCCGGCACGGGCGGCATGACGAATCAGGTTCTTTCCATCTTGCGACAAATCGAAAACCGCACTGGAGGCAATGCCTTCTGCGAATACGTC